>BPUM01001082.1:0-145632 GCA_020521455.1 Prunus kanzakura | reverse complement strand
TCCCTTAGGAAATTCCTGGCGCACCCTGCGTCTCCCGAAGGACGCTTCTTATGGGCTTGCGTCTCCCGAAGAACGCTTTGGTCGTCGCCCTGCGTCTCCCGAAGGACGCTGCTTATGGGCGACTGTGTGGCTATCCTGCCTCCCTTAGGAAACGGATAGGAACCTGGATACCTCCCTTAGGACGTCTCCCTTAGGAAATTCCTGGCGCACCCTGCGTCTCCCGAAGGACGCTTCTTATAGGCTGCGTCTCCCGAAGGACGCTTTGGTCGTCGCCCTGCGTCTCCCGAAGGACGCTGCTTATGGGCAACTGTATGGCTATCCTGCCTCCCTTAGGAAACGGATAGGAACCTGGATACCTCCCTTAGGAAATTCCTGGCGCACCCTGCGTCTCCCTTAGGACGCTTCTTATGGGCTGCGTCTCCCGAAGGACGCTTTGGTCGTCGCCCTGCGTCTCCCGAAGGACGCTGCTTATGGGCAACTGTCTTTTGTTGTGGCACATTCTGAAATTTGCAGTAGATGGTTCTCTTCTTTAGAAATGTGCAGGGCTCAGTCATCTGCTTGTCGATGAATTGTGAGCTATTGTCGGTAACTGGTAGTTGTGGGCAGCCAAATCGGCAGATGATGTTTCTCCAGATGAATCGTTCCACATCGGCTTCTTTAGTAGAGGATAGAGCATCGGCCTCGATCCATTTAGTAAAGTAGTCGGTGGCAACGATCATCATGTCCTTCTTGGCGGGCGCCGGTGGCAAGAGACCCACTAGGTCAATGACCCATTGCATGAATGGCCATGGATTGTTTTGCGAATGGTAGACTTCGGCAGGCAGGTTAGGAATTGGCTTGTATCGCTGGCAGCGATCACATTTCTTGACATATTTGATGGAGTAGTAGCGCATGGTAGGCCAGAAGTAGCCTATGTTTAGAGCCTTCTGGGCGAGTGATCTGCCCCCAGAGTGGTTGCCACACTCGCCGTCGTGAATTTTGCAAAGGACCTCGAGCGTTTGAGGGTACTTTATGCAGGTAAGATGAGGGCCGGAGTATGATCTGCGGACGAGCTTGTTGCTGTGCATGTAGTATCTCGCGGCTTTCTGCTGGACTTTTCTAGCTTCGGACTTGTCCGTTGGTAGATTTCCATTCATCAAGTAGTCGATGATGGGGTGTTGCCAGCTGGGGTCCTCGTCAATCTGCATTGCTTCGATTAGCTCTATTTCTTCAATGCTTGGTCGGTCTAGGTGTTCGACCGGGATGGAGCGTCTGAATTGGGTATCCAGCGCGGACCCTAGGCTTGCCAGGGCATCGGCGTGTGTGTTCTCTGCTCGAGGCACTTGTTGGATGGTGAAGGTAGGAAACGCCTTTAATAGTTCTTGGACTTTGTCAAGGTACAAGATCATCCTTTGGTGCTTCGCCATGTATTCACCTGATGCTTGATTTGTGATCAACCGAGAATCTGAGTAGATGGCTAGCTTCTTTATCGCTAGCTCCTTTGCCAAGTGCAGGCCAGCGAGTAATGCCTCGTATTCTGCTTCGTTGTTCGAGGCCTGGAAACCAAGTGTGATGGCTTGCTCCAACAGGGTTCCATCCGGAGTGATAATGACGACACCTGCTCCTGCTCCTTTTTGGTTCGACGCTCCGTCTACGCGCAACTGCCACATGTCTATGGGTTGGCCAGGTTCTGCGGAGGTGCCGTCTGCTCTTGAACTTTCCTTTGATCAGCTTCTCTTCTTCGGCTGATGAGGTGGATTCTGCCACGAAGTCTGCTAAAGCCTGGGCTTTTATCGCAGTTTTTGGCCGGTAGAGAAGATCATACTGGCTTAGCTCTATAGCCCACTTCATGAGTCGCTGAGAAGCGTCAGGGCTGTGAAGTATTGATCTCAAAGGAAATTCGGTCATGACGATGACTCGATGAGCTTGGTAGTTGGGTCGCAGCTTTCTCGCGGAAACTACAAGGGCCAAAATGAGCTTTTCCAATTTCGGGTAGCGAGTCTCTGCATCGAGGAGAGCTTTTGACGTGTAGGATACCGGATGTTGGGCCCCTAGTTCTTCTCGGATGAGAGCTGAGCTAACGGCCGAGTTGGACACTGCCAGGTACACGAACAAATCCTCGCCTGGGACTGGCTTTGAGAGCAGTAGGTTCCTCTCTCGATGATGAAAGAAGTTTTCGCCTTGTCGTCCTCGTGCATCAGGATTTGATTATAGCCGGAGTAGGCGTCCATGAAGCTGAGCAGCTGATTACTGGAGGTTGAATCCACGAGTTGGTCGATTCTCGGCAACGGGAAGTTGTCTTTAGGGCATGCCTTGTTGAGGTCGGTGTAATCGACGCAAACTCTCCATTTGCCCTTTTCTTGTTTCGCCACCAGAACAACGTTGGCTAGCCACTCTGAATAGGAGACCTCTTCGATGAAGCCGGCGGCTAAGAGCTTGTCGATCTCGGCTTCAATGATTGTGACCTGCTCTGGGGCGAAGTTGCGTCTCTTCTGTGCCACTGGCTTGCTAGCAGGGTTGACGTGGAGTCGATGGCAGAAGATGTTTGGGTCGATGCCTGGCATGTCTGACGGTGACCACGCAGACATGTCCTTGTTGTTCTGGGGGAAGGTGGTCAGCTCCACCTTCTCGTCTGGGCTTAGGCGCGAGCCAATCCGCGTTTTTCTGTCTGGCTGGTCAGGATGCAAGAGTATTAGCTCGACGTCCTCTTCGGGTTTCCATCCTTCTTCAGGAGAGACCTCCGGACGGATTTCCTCGACTCGGTCCTGATGCTTTGATTGCTATAAGGGGGTAGCTATTCCCTTCCCCTTTTGGCCTGCTCGGTTGCTAGGAACGGGGTCTGGTCGTTCTGCTTCCTCCAGATCTGCTTGATTCACAGGGAGGAACTGTGTTTGCTTGCTTTTCTTCAGTCCTTGAGCTGAGCATTTCCTCGCCATTGCCTGGTCGCTGTTGATCAGGCCGACACCGCCCCCATGAATTGGGTAGAGGATTTTCTGATGAGTAGCGGAGGTGATGGCGTTGATCTTACCAATCCATGGTCTGCCCAGGATGCAATTGTAGGGTGAGACTTCATCAATGACCATGAATGTTTGTGAGCTGATTACAGGTGGGGAGTAGACGTCGAGATCTACTGTGCCCACGGTTACTGTCGTTGCGCCATTGAAGCCGGTCAGCGACCTGGATGATTTGTTGATCTTTGCTTCCAAGCCCATCTGCTGGATGACAGTCAACTGCAAGATATTGGCTGCGCTGCCTTCGTCCACATGGATTCGGTCGACCATGGCCTGAGCGATTTGAATGCTGACGACAAGGGCGTCGTTGTGTGGCATGTCGAGGCCGATAAGATCTTTCTTCTGGAAGCCGATCACTGGGTCGTCTTCCGCCGGTGGAAGGTCGGTCGAGATTTGGGAGACCACAGTGGTCTGTTTGATCTTCCTACTTAGTAGACTTCTTTGCGGCAATTCGATCGTCATCCCAGAGCGCATAGCGTTCCTCGGTTGCGAAGACCTCTGCCAGAGTCTGGCTGGGAGCGATAGTCAGCTCGCGGTATAAGTCGTGTTCAGCTGGAAGGCCTTTCTTGAAAGCAGAGGACGCGATCCGGTCGTCACATCCTACGATGTTGGCCTTTTCTGCTTTGAATCTTTTGATGTAGTCTCGAAGGGATTCGTCGGACTTCTTGCGTAGGTTGAACAGGTGGTCGGGGTTCTGAGTCTCCCTTGAAGGGTGTAAACGAATTTTATTGGGTGTAAACGAAGGCGTCGAGAACCGCTTCTGGGGAGCCGCCTGCTCAATTTCGACAGTGAAAGGCGTGGAGTTTGCTTGGTCCATCTCATTGCGTAGGGCATCTTCGAAGTTCCCGCCGGCTTTTAAGTCTCGTAGTTGGTCACTCACAAGCTTCTTGACGTCCTCTGCACGCATTGCTGGTTGGACACGTAGGCGACCCTCGCGATTTGGACGACGCTGATTGACTTCCTCATTGATTCGCAAGGTTCGAGCTTCTTGGCTGTGTTGCCTAGGCGGCGTGTTGGTGGACTGCGCTTGCGAGTGATTCTCCGAAGCTTGTCGACGAGAATCGGTCCTTCGAGGGTGAGCAGCGGAGCGTCTTTCCTCGCGGTTCTCACCGTGAAGGTTGTCAGGTTGACCTCCTTGAGAGCCTTGCCTTTGAAGAATGTTCCTCGACGAGTGAACAGCAGAGCGCCTTTCTTCACGATCCTCATTGCGATGGTCGTCAGGCTGATCTCCCTGGGAGCCTAGCCCTTGAGGAGCATTCCTCTGCGGGCCTAGGTGGTCACGGATGTGGAGTCGTGGGCCCTGCCTTCCTCGCACGATGCTCTGAGTGTGGCCTGCGGATGCTTGTGACATGCTGGCGAGCTGATCACGTTGTTGTCCCTCTCCTTGTCTGCTCATGCCTGCTTGACCTGCTCGGCGCCCGTCGATCTGCCCATTGGCCCAGTCGTCCATCCTTCTCTCTTCGCCTAGTTCTCCAAGGCCAAGGTTTTGAGCTAGACTGATTTGGTTGAGAAGCTGCCTCATCAAATTGCTTTGGTCGCCCATTCTCAGAGCTAGCTGGTCAACTCTCAAATTGAGGTCTGCTTGACTTCGTGGATCGGGAGGAGAGAAGTGTGTGGAGCCCAACTGCATACGGGCTAGGGTTTCATTGGAGGTATACGCGGGAGTGTGTGTCGAGCGCGGATGCAACGGAGGGAATGGATGAAGTTGCTCCAAGACCGGGCCTAAGTCGGCGGTGGTGACGAGTCCACTTTGGTGGGAGGTTCCACCATGCTCGGCGGTGGTGCCATGAGGATGGCCAAATCCGGCCAAGGGGCCTTGGGCGGCTGCGGTGACCGGCGCGGTGGTGAGAGGTGGTGGTGCCACCATGTCGATCGTGGGATCATGGGTGGAGTGGCTTTGGGCCGTCGCGGATTGAGCCATGGCGGCGGCTTTGCCTCTCGTCATCTTGCTTCCAACCATGGTTATTTGGAAGGCTTCGGTGGATTGGAAAATAGGAGGAATGGATTCCTTGAGCACGCTTTGAGTATATCTCGTGCTCTCAATGAAAGCACCAATTTGTGGGAGCAAATTTCCTCCCACGAGAATATTCTGTTGAAAGATTCCCCTTTCTTCTTCGCCGCCTCTTTCTCCCTGCAAAATAAATTGGATAAGAGGACCACACCCGGGGGGTGTTGGCCAAAGGCCCTCCGATGCCTAAGTTAGTTCAATTGATTTAGGGAAAAACCAATAGCTAAATAGGGTACGGAGATATATATGTAAGGTGTAAACCGGGCGGCCGGAGCCTTATGTAAAAGAGAGAGAGAGAGAAAGGAGGTGGCTAAGATTTGTGAAGGGAAGAGCTCTCTAGAGTTCTAGTAGAAATTCTGACGTACCTCATCCTTGTGCGTGGCCAAGTATTTATAGGGGGCCTTGACGAGGTTGGTGAGGTTGGTGTGGTTGGTGAGGTAGGTGAGGTTGGTACATTTAGGGATTTGATTAATTAGGGAATTTAATCAAATCCCTAATTGTGGTTGGTGAGATTAGTGGGGTTGGTGTATTTAGGGATTTGATAAATTAGGGAATTAATCAAATCCCTAATGGTGGTAGGTAGGTTAATCTCCAACCTGATTAGGTAATTCCTCATTGAATCGGGAAATGTGGTAGGAATAAAATAAGTGTTTAACTTAATTAGACGTTTCTCAATTTAACTGGATAATCCCCAATTAAATTGAGTAACTCCCAATTAGGTTTAGTAATTCCCAATTAGGTCAGATAATCCCCAAATGGAAGGAATTAGGGTTCTGGTTTAATTTGGTTCCCACATACATAATGACTTGAGATTTTAGATTTATAATTATTGGTTATGTAAAGTGAATGTATTGAACAATACTTTCAATTACATGAATGTAGTTTATGTTGGCTTTGATGAGGATATAGTACCAATGAGAATAAGCTTTTAAAGTAAATTTGACTGTTATATCATAGTTTATGTGCCAATTGAAACAATCGTCCCATTAGCATTGTGAATGGGCATTGTAACATAAAGTTGTATTTTGAGATTATTGCATGCATAGAAAAATATAATTTTGACACTTCAAAAAAATAAAATAAAACAAAAGCTCTTGTTTGTTTCTAAACAAACCAAAGCATTAGTTAGTGTTCTATGAACTAACACTTTTGTTTCTTTGAGGTAAGGATGGACATTGGAGAAGTAAATGTGGTCCTTATTCTTGTAAACACAACAGTTTACAATATCAAAGACCCTTTTTACAATTACTAGGACGTCAAAGTTCCATAAACTTATAAAGTGCATTCATAAACTACAAATTTTTAGATATAAACATTCCATAAACATGTAAAATGGATCATTAATCTTGTGGATTACAAGATTTGAGTTCCAATTTACGCATTTTTGCACCAAGATTACAACCCTGAATGACCCATTTTATACAACCAAGTACAAAGGCCTTGGAGAAATTTGAACATATTTCACATACTATATATACAATTGTCAAACAGGCAATGGTAATTGCATATCGTAATAAAATTGCCAAACAGGCGATGGTAATTGCATACCGTAATGCAATTGCCAAACAGGCGACGGTAATTGCATACCGTAATGCAATTGCCAAATAGGCTAAGGTAATTGCATACCATAAAGCAGTTGTCAAATAAGTAATGGTAAGTGCATACTGAATAAATAAATAAATTACAACTTTTAGGTTCTTTATAATCCATAATCTTGTAATACTATAATTTACATTAGAAATGATCTCTCTTATAATGTTAGTGTAAGGGGGGACCTTAGAGAAGTAAATGTTTTGGACCTCCATGTTCCATAAACTTGTAATGTCATAAATTACAATAGAATGGATCTCTATTACATGGTTAAGGTAATTGTGGACCTTGGAGATGTAAAATTGGTACTTATTCTTGTAAATACAATGGTTTATAACATTAAGGACTCGTATTACAGTGCTTTGGACGTAAGCTTTCCAAAAACTCGTAACGGAGATCCTTAATCTCGTACATTACAAGATTTGGGTTCTCATTTATGATTTTTTGCACCATGATTACAGGTTTGAGATTCTTCCTTATCCATAGCGTTGTAATATCCTGATTTACAATTGAAATGATCCCTCTTACAATGATAAGGTAAAGGTAGACTTTGGAGAAGTAAATGTGGTCCTTATTCTTGTAAACACAAGGGTTTACAATATTACGGACCTCTTTTACAATGTTTTGGACTCCATGTTCCATAAACTTGTAAAGTATATCCATAAAATTGTAATATCATAAATTACAATAGAAATGATCTCTATTACAAAGTTAAGGTAATGGTAGACCTTAGAGATTTAAAATTGGTACTTATTCTTGTAAATGCAATGGTTTATAACATTAAGGACTCGTATTATAGTGCCTTGGACGTAAGCTTTCCATAAACTCGTAACGCAGATCCTTAATCTTGTACATTACAAGATTTGGGTTCTCATTTATGATTTTTTGCACCATGATTACAAGTTTGAGGTTCTTCCTTATCCCTAGCATTGTAATATCCTGATTTACAATTGAAAGGATCCCTCTTACAATGATAAGGTAAGGGTAGACTTTGGAGAAGTAAAGGTGGTCCTTATTCTTGTAAACACGTGTTTACAGTATTAAGATCTCGTACTACTCTATGTTGGACAGCTGTGTTCAATAAGATTGTAAAACTCATCCTTAATGTTGTAATATCGTAATTTACAAGGATAAAGACATCTAGTACAATATTAAGGTAACTTAGGATATTAGGAAAGTAAATTGGGTCATTATACTTGTAAACATGGATGTTTACAATATTAAGGTCTCGTATTACTCTATGTTGGACAGCTATGTTTCATAAGATTGTCAAATTCATCCTTAATCTTGTAATATCGTAATTTACAAAGATAAAGACATTTAGTACAATATTAAGGTTATTTGGGACATTAGGAAAGTAAATTGGGTTCTTATACTTGTAAGCACAAATGTTTACAATATTAAGGTCTCGTATTACTCTATGTTGGATAGATGTGTTCCATAGAATTGTAAAACCCATCCTTAATATTGTAATATCGTAATTTACAAGGATAAAGACATCTAGTACAATATTAAGGTAACTAGGGACCTTATGAAAGTAAATTAGGTCATTATACTTGTAAATACAAATATTTATAATATTAAGGTCTCGTATTACTCTATTTTGGACATTTATGTTCCATAAGATTGTAAAATCCATCCTTAACCACTGTTTACTAGAATAAGGACCCAATTTACATCCCCCACTATTACCAATCCTTTGTAATATGGATCCATATTCTTGTAAATATATGATTTATAACATTATGGATTTGGTGAACCCTAACGTTGTAATCCATGAGCAAAACCTTGTAAATTGTTACCAAAAACTTATAAATTACGAGTTTAGGGATTCTTTTTACAATGTTTTGGTACCCTCGTATCCCAAAATTGTAAAATCAGCCCTTAATCTTGTAAACCCTCATTTTACTAGAATAAGGACCCCAATTTACATCCTCATGGTCCGGACTTACCTATTCTTTGTAATTTGGATCCATATCCTTGTAAAATAAGGATTTACAACGCTAAGGATTATGAGAACCCTAACATTGTAATCGTGGTACAAAAACCTGTAAATCACTACCTAAATCGTGTAACTTACATGTTTATGGATCCATTTTACAACGTTTTGGTACCCTCGTATCCCAAAATTATAAGATCAGCCCTTAATCTTGTAAACTCTTATTTTACTAGAATAAGGACCCCAATTTACATCCTCATGCTTCGGACTTACCTATTCTTTGTAATTTGAATCCATATCCTTGTAAAATAAGGATTTACAACGTTAAGGATTATGAGAACCCTAACGTTGTAATCGTGGTACAAAAACTTGTAAATCACTACCCAAATCATGTAACTTACATGTTTTTAGATCCTCCTTACAAGTTTATGGTACCCTCGTATCCCAAAATTGTAAAATCGGCCCTTAGTCTTGTAAACCCGTATTTTACTAAAATAAGGACCCAATTTACATTCTCATGGTCCGGAGTTACCAATTCCTTGTAATGTGGATCCATATCCTTGTAAATGAGTATTTACAACATTATGGATTACGTGAACCCTAATGTTGTAATCATGGTTCAAAAACTTGTAAATCGCTATCCAAATCTTGTAACTCCTAAGTTTTAGGATCCTCCTACAATGTTCTGGTACTCTCATATCCAAACTACTGTAAATCACTATCCAATCATATGCCAATTTCCAAACAGGAAGTGCATAATTGCATTACCCTTATGCAATTGCATTTTCAAAAAGTGAAAACTTGATAACTTGTATAACCGGTAACCAATTTTTTAAAAAATCTGAGAGCATCATAAAGGACAAATGGTGCATGGGTGCACCTGGTGCACTATAGGAGGTGCCCACCAACCTGTACAATCGGCGAAGGAAGAAAGAGAAAAAACAAACCAAAAAAGCTGATAGCCAACATGGGCTATATAAAAAAGACAAAAAGCATGTTTATATATATATATATATATATTATTTATTTTTCTTTTGAGTTGATTTAATGTATATGAATAGTAGGCTAGTTTTTTTTATTTATTTATTAGAGTAATGTTATTTAGACACACAACATTGACCACCTTAGCTGACCACCTTATGTGGCAACTGATGTGTCATGCCATGTCAATTAATGAATGTTGCCATGAGTCCACTTACTAGGAACGCTAGAGTTTTTTAATTTGTTTTTTAATTGACATGGCGACATTCATTAATTGAGTTGGCATGACATATCAATTGCCACATAAAGTGGTCAGCTAAAGTGGTCAATGGTGTGTGTCTAAATTGCAACACTCTATTTATTAATTTCTCTTTTGGGTTGATGTTTATGTATATGAAAACTTAAAGTAAGAATGTAATTAACTGAAAAAACCAATATAAATTAAAAGAAAATTACAATAAACAGAAAATTTTAAATATATTTAGATTAAAATAATAATAATAGTGATTAAAAAATTTGTTCCATGTTTTTCTTCCACTAATCTCACTTCTATTATTTCTCTATTACTCCACCAGTAACTAGCATGTGAATGATTTATATAAATAAAAAACCAAATATTTTAGTAAAATTTAAAAATATTAGGTATGAACAGGCGACGGTAAGTGCCTACCGTAATGCAATTGCCAAATAGGCGACGGTAATTGCATATCGTAATGCAATTGCCAAACAGGCTAAGGTAATTGCATACCATAAAGCAGTTTCAAAAAAAGTAATGGTAATTGCATATTGTAATGCAAGTGTAGTCGAAAAACATGTAATTAATGTCTCCCAGTTTGGGAATTGCTCATTATGTAAATCCGATGATGATTTTATCTTTGAAGGTTAGTGAGATTTTATATTTAATTTGCAATTACCAAACGAAGATAAAATAATTGCGTTTATTATTTTGCCATTGCATTTATTTATGCAATTAGTATCTCCCTAGAAAAAGTACAAATTTGTTTAAGTCTTGGTTATTGCCAATCCAAGTTGGTTTCTAAGTTTAGGCGATTACAACTTTTGTAACTTAATGCCAAACCTCATAGAGCCATAATTGACGATCGACAATTATTTTTACCCTTACAAAATAAAAAACAAAAATCCATCTTTGTTTCTAAACAAATCAAAACAATTGTTAGTGTTTTATGAATTAGCACTCTTATTTTTTTTGATCCAATAACTTTTATGAACTCAAATGCTTGGAATTATGTTGTTAGACCTCCATAATCGAAGATAATGTTGTGAGGAGTTTGTAGCAATTTTAGGTGTATTTTTATGATGTTTAATTAATTTTTTATGAATTCTATAAAATAAAAACACAAAATTTTTTAAAAAGACACATGGCGCAATCATAGAAAGACACCCGACCGAAACATAGATGGCACAATCATAGAAAGACACATGGCGCAATCTTAATTTTTGGATTTTTAATTTATTTATTATGATTTTGTAAGTTAAATCATAGAAAAATAATATTAAATAGTAGGAAAAAGTACAGTAAACCCCCCAACTTATTGGGTCAATTAATGATATTATCTTATAAAATAAAGATAATATCTTATAATTAAGATATTATTCATATTAATTAATTAACCAAATAAATAGATTTAATTAATTAATTTAAGGGATAATCTTCTTTTCCACGTGGCGTGCTGTGATTGGGGACAAAAATATTTGCTCCCACATATACAATCATCGAAACCACTGGAAGAAATGACCCTGAACTCAACGAAAATTCTGTGTTAGTTATGACTAAATAATGCATGGTTGCAATCATTGAGGAATAATTATGGGATGGGAGACCCATTGTACAAACCGACAACAAAAGCTTTGACAACCACCATGCCAAACGGATCAGATTAGGCCCAACTTAAATGAGGTTCATGTTCTGCCACGTAATATTTAATTAGATCTAGCTCATCCCATGCTTGGGCCCGTTATATTTTATCTTTTGACATGAAGTACCCGTCTAGGTAGGCATAGAGAAATTTTTATATGTTCCGGGTACATCACGTGGTTGATGTACCATCTAATAAACATAGGACATGATGAATTATTGTCCAACTTACTGCATTTCTTTTTATGACATGTGACGGGCTGCATTAAAAATATTCCATATGTCCTCTGTCTATTAGATGGTACACCAGCCACGTGGTGTACCCGGAACACTCAGAAATTATTCGTAGGCATAAAGTACTCTTGTAATCGTACCTATTAGCAACCATAACTGATAAATCCTTTTTGGGTACAGGTTTGAGGAATTCCCTTGAATCTATGCACGGAGGATAATGCTTTGAAGATTGGGAGAAAAATTGGAGATCTGGTTGAATTTTAGAAACCCAACCAAGCCAGAGGCTTCTTGCGCCTCATAGTAGAAATAGACACCACCCAGCCCCTTCCAGCTGGCTTTTGGCTCCCCCGCATCGATGGCTCCGAAACTTGGGCAGAATTGCAGTACGAACGTTTCTCCAATTTCTGCTATAATTGTGGCAGACTAGGGCACTGCAACACCGAATACCCACAAGAGAAAGTGGAGGAGGGAGCTACGAGATATGGTACATGGACTAGAGCCAGGGTTATCAGAGAGCTGTATGAACAACCTAAACCCATATCGGCGCCGCAAGGTGAGCGAAGGGCAGCAACAACACCAAATCAGAGATGAACCAATGGAAGGGGGCGGCGCGTGCACCAAGCTTGTGAGAACATAGAGGAAATCGCATATGAAAGCTAAGGTCAAATCAATGAGATGACTAGTCCTCTTAAGACACGCGGCCCAAGAATCCAACTGTTGGTAACAGATGGGACTAATGATGTAACTTAGGCTGATGGAGACACAACGCATCAGCTCGTTTTGAGCAATTCTGTAAATTCCTCGAGCCACACATTCATGGTAGGCAAGAATCAAGGAGAAACAAATTAGATTGTGGGAAATGCATCAAAAAGAGGATACAACAACTGGATAACCTTGGAAGAAATTAATTTGGCCTCAGAATTTATTTGGTCTACAGGCAGAAAGGGGCCCATTTCGGAAGAAGAGAGAATGAAATTACTGAAGGCCCAAATCACAAAGGGAGGCTGTTTTATAACTGACTGGACTAGACCAAGCCCAAGCCATAGAAAAGACAGATTTGATGATGGGCCTTTTGGAAGAGAGTTGCAGTTAGAACTTGTGTTCACAAATCCTTTTGGACCCTTGCTAAAGCAAAATTCCCCCATACTGGTAGGCCAGATAAACAACATGTTTACTAGCATGGGGCTCAAAAGAAGTGCTGAAATGGAAGAGGTTGGCAATTTCAAATCTCCTAATAAGAAGGCAAAGTGTTCCCAATGTGAAGAAAATTCGGGGTCAACAAAAGGAAGGATAGTTAAGATCTATGGAAGAGCAAATCGTAGGAGAGGTCAGGCCCTGATAAGAAATTTATTTTCGGAGGAAAGTCTTCAAGATGTCAAGGTTACATAAACTAAAGATTGGAGGAGGGTGAGACAACAAACAACGGATGAACTGGGAGGAGACCCCCAGGGCGGTGGCGGCTGGCATGAAACAGCTGCACGGGAGCCATGAGTTACCTCCTCTGGAATTGTCAAGGCCTAGGGTTTAACCTGACAGTTCAAGCCCTTCATGGATTTATAAAAAAATACAGACTCTTTGTAGTATTTTTAATGGAAACAAAAATGCAGAGCAACAGAATTGACCGCGTAAGACATAGAATGGGCTTCCAAAATGGTTATAATGTTCCCCCAAATGGTTTAGCAGGCGAGCTTAGCCTTTGGTGGGATGAGTCTGTAAATGTTGATGTTGTATTTAGTTCCGAAAATTTGATTGATACTAAAGATGCATATTCTAAGCGAAGGTTCTTGCTTTAGTGCATCTTGGATTTACGGGATGCCATATAGAGAGCAAAAACTGGCTTTTTAGGGGTGGTTGGGATTGCAACTTCATGCTACAAGTGACCCTTGGCTTTGGAAAAGAGGGGGGAGGGGGAGGGGGGGGGGGGGGGGGGGGGGAAGAGGGTCGATATTTCATTTCGAAAAGGCTGGGGGGGCTGCTGTTTCCCACTCTAGACCCCAATATTTTCTTGAGTTTGCTACGAAGGCTGAGCTTATAGACTTGG
Organism: Prunus kanzakura; assembly: GCA_020521455.1. Lineage (NCBI taxonomy): Eukaryota > Viridiplantae > Streptophyta > Magnoliopsida > Rosales > Rosaceae > Prunus > Prunus kanzakura. Next base: position 131,973 of record BPUM01001082.1, on the reverse strand, counting down.
GGTTTAGTGGACCGAGTTTTACTTGGAAAGGCACAAGGAACACACACTTTGTGCAAAAAAGAATCGACCAGGGTCTGGTAAATGTAGCTTGGCAAACCCGATGGCCAGACACCATGGTTTTACATTGTCCAGTAATTGGTTTGGATCATTGCCCTATTCTTATCTCAACAACTCAAAAAGGGAAGTTTGGTAAAAGACAATTTAAGTTCAAACCCTTTTGGGTAGATGATCCAGAATACAGAGATGTCATTGAAAGGTCGTGGAGTAGTAGCCTCAATGGTCCATGGATGTTGCAATGGCGGAAGAATCTGCGTACTTGTCGAACCCAACTTACTGAATGAAGTAAAAGGAAATTCAAGAACAAGATAGAAATTGACAGTCTGGTGGACCAACTAAACCCCATGCAACATAGCTGGGAGGAAAATAGCTAGAATATCTCTCGTATAAAGACCAAGTTGAATGATCTCTAGAGGAAAGAAGAGTGTTACTGGCAACAGCATTCTAGAATCAAATAGCTGCAGAATGGAGACTCCAATACCTTTTACTTTCACCAGGAGACTATCCAAAGAAGGAGAAAACAAGATCACAAGAATAAAAGGAGAAAATGGCAATTGGGAGCAATCGCAGAAGGGAGTTCGCGGGGCTTTTGAGGCATATTTCAAAGAGCTGTTTACTTCAAGTGGGAGCAGAGACTGGAATTCCATCCTAGATTGTGTTGAACCAGTGGTAACTGAAGAAATAAATAGAGATCTAATCAGGCCAATTACACTTGAGGAGATTAAAGATACTGCTTTTCAGATGGGGGCCACTAAGGCTTCGGGTCCTGATGGCTTCCATGGGACTTTGTATCACAAATACTGGGGAATTATTCACAACGATATTCAGGGCTTCACTGTTGAATTCTTCACTGGCCAAGCCATCCCTAAGCCTTTGAACTCCACACAAATTTTCCTTATCCCAAAGGTTCCTAATCCTGAAGCCGTCTCGCAATTTAGGCCAATTAGCCTGTGCAAGTTCTCCTACAAAAGCCTCTCCAAAATTCTTGCCAACCATCTTAAGCCTCACCTACCCAACATTATCTCCCCTACTCAAAATGATTTTGTGCTCGATCGACAAATCTAGGATAACATCCTGGTAGCCCATGAAGTTTTCCATGCTCTGAAACTCAGGAAATCAAAGAAGAAGTTTGAAATGGGAGTGAAACTCAACATGAGTAAGGCTTATGACCGTGCGGATTGGGATTTTCTATAGAGGGCCATGCAAAAAATGGGTTTAATGCAGGATGGGTTCATTTAGTCATGAGTTGTGTAACAACGGTAAACTTCACTGTGGTGATCAATGGCCAATCGGGAGGGCCTTCTCCCCATCCCGTGGTATTCGATAGGATGACCCAATCTCTCCTTACTTATTTCTTTTTATTAGTGAAGTTTTGTCACTGCTAATTAAAAATGCTTGGGAGATAGATTTGTTACAAGGTATTAAGTTGAATTCTAGAGGTCCTACCCTATCCCACCTCTTATTTGCAGATGATACTCTCATATTCATGAAGGCCACCACACAAAATTGTCGGAATATCTCTCGCCTCCTTCAAGCATATTGCACTGCATCTGGACAACAAGTGAGCTTGACCAAGTCCAATGTGGTTTTCAGCCCCAACACCCTTTCCTATGTTCGTGCTTCATTATGTGAAATCCTATGCATGCCTGATGTTACTAATGCAGGGAAATACATGGGACTTCCCACTTCTTGGGGCAGAGCAAAGAAAGAAGCGTTTTTGTATGTGAAAGATCGAATTCTTTGGAAGGTGCAAGGCTGGAATCAACATTACCTTTCGCAAGCTTGCCGTGAAATCTTAAGTAAATTAGTGGCTCTTGCTGCACCAGCTTATCCCATGAATATCTTCAAATTCCCTACCACCATTTGTAAAGAAATTGATTCTATTTTGGTGGGTTTCTGGTGGGGGCAAAAAGGAGACAATCAAAAGCTCCATTGGATCAACTGGGACACCTTCGTAACCTCCACGAGTTCAACTTAGCTCTTCTTGCAAAGCAATCCTGGAGAATTTTGATGAAGCCTCAATCTTTGTGGGCTAAAGTTCTAAAAGGTAAATATTTCCCCAAATTTCAATTTCTTGGAAGCTAAACAAGGTGGTCATGCTTCGTGGGCATGGGAAAGCTTGCTCGAGGGTAGGGATATCATGCTTTGTGGTGCATATTGGCAAGTTATGAACGGGGTACATATTAGACTGTGGGTTAATCGATGGCTACCGACTTCTCCAAACGCTTGTCCTCGCCCACCCTCTATTAAGACTTTCGATTGAAACTTACGAGTTGAAGCTATTAATAACTGGGAGCTCAATGAACGGAATTTGGACTCGATTAGGCACGCCATTTCTGCTGGTGATGCCCATGCAATTACAAAGATAAAGTTTGGTAGCAACAGGCTGCCAGATCGATTGATTTGGTGCAAAGCGGTACTAGACCATATCTCCCTTTCACCAACAAGAACTATTCATGCTGCCTCTATTGCCATCAATGAATTCCTTGGCACCCTTGATCATGGATAACATAAAATTGAGCCTCCCACCCTCTCTAATGGAAACCAGCAACATCTTTGGAACCCCCCTGTCTCCCCTTTTGTAAAGATTAATGTGGATGCTTCCTGGAATCCAAACTCAAGGTTGGCATTGGAATCCTGATTAGGGACATCCATGGAGATTTTCTCAAGGTACATCCATCCCATCTGTGGCGAACTTTGCTATAGAGGCTGAGGCGCTAACTTGTCTCGAAGGTTGTAAGCTCGCTGCTGAGATGGATTTTTGTCAAGTCACATTTGAATATGATTGTAAGGAAATAATCTCTTCTATGAAGGGCTCCATTTCCAAAAGATGGTGGGAAGTCTATCCTATCCTAAGTAATGTTCGGGATGTTTTGAACTACTTCCAGACTTGTGTTTGGTCGTGGATTCCTAGAATTGCCGACTAGGCGGAAAATCATTTGGCAATGCTTGCCAATTCAAGGATGAGCCTTGAAGTATGGGTCAACTGAACCCCATCCTCTCTAATGCATATCCTAAACAAGGATGGTTTACCATGCCCCCTAAGGAATGCCTAATGCTTGCGGCTGTGTGGGCTTCTTGACGTATTTGTTTGTCTTATGACTACGTCTTCTTTAGTTGTCCTCCTTCTATGTAGCCGTGTCATTGTTATGTCTTGTTGTACATTTATGCCTTGCTGTTTATGAGCTTTGTATTTCTCTCGGCTTTTTGCCCACTTGTTATGAAATTCCATCTTTCAGACCAAAAAAAAAAAAAAAAAACTGATAAATCCACCTTCTCAATTGATTATTGGTACCAGGAATGGTTACCTTGGAATGGAGATTCTTTTTAGTTCTTGAATTCGTAAAAGCAATCATTTACCTCACGTAGCTACATGTGAAACCAATATTGCACACTTGGAAATAAGTTCTTGGTAGAGTTGCGCAACTATCACAATGGATAGATAAAGCAGGCATTGGCTTAGGCCATATTCATATCTCTTATCAACAAAGTCCATCCATTAGCCGCCAATTGAAGTTCTATTACTTTTCTCATTTAGAAATGAGGCAATTTAAACTTGCCATACTTAGGAAATAAATCTCATTGATTTGTTAGGTTAACTCACGTCAACAGTTCCATCCGTAACTTTTGAGAATACAATAATGTACCTTGCCTAGTCCTTGAAATTTTGCAATCTATATATGATGGTGCTTCTTTTCTTTTTTGTGATTGATTGTCTATTTTGTCTTGGGAGTTGTAGTTGCATTGCGCTTTAACATTGGTTTTGTTAAATTCATTGCTCATGTTGCATAATCAAATATCAGCTAGAGTCTACCTAACTGATCTTCTGATTTTACAAAGGGTAGGTAGAAGATCTTGTTCTCAATTTTGTCTTTAATGAAATGTGTATCCACCTCAACATGTTTTGTTCAATCATGTTGAATTGGATTGTGAGCAATATTGATCGTTGACTTGTTGTCACAATTTAACTGCATAGGCTTCTACGGTTTAAAGCCCAATTTTATTAAGAGGATTTTTATCCACAATAATTCACAAATTCCTTTGGCCATACCTTGATACTTTGCTTTTGCACTAGACCGAGCAACCACATTTTTTTTACTCCGCCAAGTGACAAGGTTATCTCCAACGAATGTAAAGTAACTCGAACCACATTTGTATATCCAACAACTTCAAGATTTCCATTCTTTGAGAACATTAATTCCTTCCCAAGGGCCAACTTCAAGTACCTTAAGATCCAATCAACTGCATTCCTATGAGAAACACTGGGTGAATGCATAAACTGACTAACCACACTCACATCATATGCAATATATGGTCGCGTGTGTGCCAAGTATATCAACCTTCCAACAAGGCGCTGATATTTTTCTTTATTGGTTGGTAAGTGGTCTATGCCTTCACACAACTTGTGATTCATCTCAAGGGGTGTGTGTGCAGGCTTATATCCTAGCATTCATTTTTCAGTCAGCAGATCCATCACATACTTCCTTTGAGACAGAGAAATACCAGTCTTTGACCTTGCTACTTCAATTCCGAGGAAGTATTTCAGAGGACCTAGATCCCTTATCTCAAATTCATGAGACAAAACGTTTTGTAGCTTATGTTTCTCTCCTGCGCCGTTTCCAGTTACGACCATGTCATCCACATAGACAATTAATGCTATGATTTTTCCTCCCTCATGCTTTAAGAATAGGGTGTGGTCTGAATTACTTTAATTGTATCCAAAATTCTTCATGAACTTTGTAAATCTTCCAAACCACGCTCTGGGAGACTGTTTTAACCCATATAATGACTTTCTAAACTTGCAAAGTTGATCTTTCTTGTCAGGAGCTAGATTACATCGTGGAGGTAAATCCATGTATACCTCTTCTTCTAAGTCTTCATATAAGAAGCTTTTTTTTAACATCAAACTGATGCAGTGGCCAATCTAAATTTGTTGCCAGAGATAGTAGAACTCTTATGGTGTTGATCTTGGCTACTGCATCAAATATCTCCTGGTAGTCCACCTCATACTTTTCTGTATACCCATTTTCCACCAATCTAGTTTTATATCGTTCAATTGATCTATCTGCTTTGAGTTTCACAGTATCGATCAACAGGCATCCTACCGTCTTCTTTCCATGAGGTAAAGAAACGAGCTCCCTGATGAGAACATTTTTATGTCAATTCAATACCCCTAATCTATATTTGTTAGTACTTTGTTTTAATGAATTTTGAACCAATTAGAATGTTACTTTGCATTTTACGAATCAATATGCACTTCATTGAAATAAAGGCTAATTCAATTGAATTCTCTTTTGGTGGCTTTCTCTTTGCAGCAACACTCAAACTCTTATCAGTTGGGCAATAATCGTTGCAATATAATTGTGGGAGAAAATTTCCTCCCACGAGAATATTCGGTTGAAAGATTCCCCTTTCTTCTTCGCCGCCTCTTTCTCCCTGCAAAATAAATTGGATAAGAGGACAACACCCGGGGGGTGTTGGCCAAAGGCCCTCCGATGCCTAAGTTAGTTCAATTGATTTAGGAAAAACCAATAGCTAAATATGGTACGGAGATATATATGTAAGGTGTAAACCGGGCGGCCGGAGCCTTATGTAAGAGAGAGAGAGAGAGAGAGAGAGAGAGAGAGAGAGGAGGTGGCTAGGATTTGTGAAGGGAAGAGCTGTCTAGAGTTTTAGTAGAAATTTTGACGTACCTCATCCTTGTGCGTGGCCAAGTATTTATAGGGGGCCTTGACGAGGTTGGTGAGGTTGGTGTGGTTGGTGAGGTAGGTGAAGTTGGTACATTTAGGGATTTGATTAATTAGGGAATTAATCAAATCCCTAATTGTGGTAGGTGAGGCTAGTGGGGTTGGTGTATTTAGGAATTGGATTAATTAGGAATTTAATCAAATCCCTAATGGTGGTAGGTAGGTTAATTTCCAAACTGATTTTATTCCTCATTTGATTGGGAATGTGGTAGGAATGAAATCAATTTGTAACTTAATTAGGTATTTCTCAATTTAATTGGATAACCCCCAATTAAATTGAGTAACTCCCAATTAGGTTTAGAAATTCCCAATTAGGTCAAATAATCCTCAAATGAAAGGAATTAGGGTTCTGATTTAATTTGGTTCCCACAAATGCCCCCCAGCTTCTGCATGGCGCGTGGTGGCATGTAGGAGATGTAGATCATCTGTTGGGCTGTCCAGCTGTAATTGGGCTTCCTTCTTGGATTTGGGCTCCCAATTGGAGTGGGCTTTTGACTGTTCTTGGAGTTGGGTTCCCAATAGGAATGGGCTTGCGATTCCTTCTTGACCTAGGATGCCCAACATGTATAAATGCAGGGCTTCTCTTCACTCTTCTTCACATCGCAAACTTAACTTCTCTACTTTCTAGCTTGAGAGAGATCTTGGAGAATTTGTACTGCTTGTCGAAGAGAGGAGTCGCCGTGCATCCCAAGGTAAGTCGAGCACGTATATTTCTTTTTGTTCTTTTTTTGCTTCGAGGATCATCTAGGGGAAGCCCGACTAGTTGTCGTCATGACAGGTGACGACTAGTAGTGGGCGGCAGCCATGGTGGACCAAGTGCGTGCAGGTAGACCAGCTACTGCCTATCATCACAGGTCTGGGCTGGAGCATGCTTGGCCTCATACGTTGCGGGCCTCGTCAGCTCGGCAAGTATCCGGAGAAAGTCGGTGGTCTGCCCCCAGCTCAGGATGTTGAGAGATGGAAGCAGAATGGTCCAGACTCTGATGATCTGCCAATTGGGCAGGAGAAGTGTTCTGCCGAACTTCCCTAAAAAAAGGAAGGTTGATGTCAAGTCTTTTAAGAAATGGAGTTGCAACTTCGCGAGCGAATGATGTGTCTCCGTTGAGGAAGAAGCCAAAGTCCCATTCTGTTGAGAAGACTCGAGTAGGGTCTGTTCCATCATCATCTGCCGATGCCTTCTTCCATCTTGAGCGCAAGAATGCTGACATCTCCCATAACTATGACAAGCTCTTGGCTAGGTTCCATGCTCACCACAAGTCTGCTGAAAAATCCAAGTCTGAAGCCACCATAGACGCGTACAAGTTGGGCTACTTGCACTGTGTGGATGGGGCTGCTCCTCTTTATGCAATTGAAGATGTAGACATCAAGACGCTCTGCCCTGACTTGTCCCATGTGCAAGGAGGAACTGAAGAGCAGGTAGCTGGAGCGGATGCGGCTGAGGAGGACGTAGTGGATGAGATGATGACAGATGTCGCGGAGCAGGCAGGTGGAACTGCTAAAGGCATGGCTGGTCAGGTGGATGCAGAAGAGACTGCAGATCAAGGGCCTCCTGCCGGCGCCTCGGAGTAGATGAAGACGCCTTTATTTCTTTTCAGCTTTTGTAATCTGCTTTCTTGTTTAGAATAATTGGTCTTATTCGACTATCTTCCTTTTGTTGAACTTGGCCGGTTGGTCTGCTTGATATGGAAATTTCAGTTTATTTTTCCAATTTCAATTTGCATATTGACTTGTGGACTGCTTGAGTAATCAGCCTGTATTTTGATGGCGCATCTCCCTTTGGAGATTTCTGAGTGCCGGGGTTACCCTTGAGGGACTTTGGGCGTGTTTTGCATATCCCGTAGGATGCTTTCCCTTAGGAAATTGGCGAGGGCCAGGGTCCCCCTTGAGGGACTCCGGGCGTGTTCTGCATATCCCGTAGGATGCTTTCCCTTAGGAAACTTGGCGAGGGCCAGGGTCCCCCTTGAGGGACTCCGGGCGTGGGCCAGGGTCCCCCTTGAGGGACTCCGGGCGTGTTCTGCATATCCCATAGGATGCTTTCCCTTAGGAAACTTGGCGAGGGCCAGGGTCCCCCTTGAGGGACTCCGGGCGTGTTCTGCGCATCTTGTAGGATGTTTTGGTCGTTGCCCTGCGTCTCCTGAAGGACGCTGCTTATGGACAACTGTGTGACTATCCTGCCTCCCTTAGGAAACAGATAGGAACCTGGTTACTTCCCGCAGGAGGCATGGAGACCTCCTTTTAAGAAATTCCTAGTGCATCCTGCGTCTCCCTTAGGACGCTTCTTTGCCGGCTGCGTCTCTCGAAGGACGCTTCTGGTCGTCGCTCTGCGTCTGCCAAAGGACGCTGCTTATGGGAAACTATGTGACTATCCTGCCTCCCTTAGGAAACGGATAGGAACCTGGATACCTCCCTCAGGAAGCATGGTGACCTCCTTTTGAGAAATTCCTGGCCCACCCTGCGTCTCCCTGAGGACGCTTATTTGCAGGCTGCGTCTCCCGAAGGACGCTTCTGGTCGTCGCCCTGCGTCTGCCGAAGGACGCTGCTTATGGGCAACTTATATGGAGATGTTCTGGAATGAGTAAGCAGATGAAACACTCTAGAATTGGAAACTGAACTTATATTGATATTCATAAGATTACAGTGCCTTTATTCGAGAATGGAGACAACTGGATACAAAAACCAAAAACTTCTAACAGTTGCTTTTCTTCTTCAGAGATGTGCATGACTCAGTCATCTGCTTGGGACTGAGCAGTCAGGAGGAAGCGTCATGGATAATATTTTTGGAGATGGTAGGCATTCCATTGTCGTGGAATTTCCTTCCCTTCCATAGTGTCCAGTGTGTAGCTTCCTCTGCCTCCGATCCTACTGATTACATAAGGGCCTTCCCAGTTAGGATTCATCTTTTTTGACCCTTGTCTCGGTGCAGTGATGAAAGCTTTTCTTAACACGAGATCGCCTGGTTGAAATTGTCTAATCTTAGCTCTTTTGTCGTAGTAAGACTTCAACTGTTGTTGATAGGCAGCGACCCGGACAATAGTCTTCTCTCGTTCGCCCTCAAGCAAGTCGAGGTTGAGCCTCATCTGCTTGGAGTTCGGATCAACACTATCCACCTCAAGGCTCAAGGAGGGGACAGTGATGTGAGGAGGGATGATTGCTTCTGTCCCATAGGCGAGGGAGAATGGAGTCTCACCAGTCGATCTTCGTTTGGTGGTGCGATAAGCCCATAGTACTCCGGGGAGTTCATCCACCCATTTCCCTTCGGCGCCTTCTAGCCTTTTCTTCAAGCAGTCCAATATGACTTTGTTAGATGCCTCGGCCTGTCCATTTCCTTGTGGATACCTCGGGGTGGACATGTGTTGTTTGATCTTGTATTTTGCGAAGAAGGCGGTGATGTGTTTGCCGATGAATTGTGAGCCATTGTCGGTTACTAGTGACTGTGGGCAGTCAAACCGGCAGATGATGTTTCTCCAAATGAATCGTTCCACATCGGCTTCTTTGGTAGAGGCTAGAGCTTCGGCCTCGATCCATTTAGTAAAGTAGTCGGTGGCAACGATCATCATGTCTTTCTTGGCAGGTGCTGGTGGCAAGGGACCCACTAGGTCAATGGCCCATTGCTTGAATGACCATGGACTATTTTGCGGATGGTAGACTTCGGCAGGCAAGTTAGGAATTGGCTTGTATTGCTGGCAGCGTTCACATTTCTTGACATATTCGGTGGAGTCGTGGCGCATGGTAGGCCAGAAGTAGCCTATATTTAAAGCCTTCTGGGCGAGTGATCTGCCCCCAGAGTGATTGCCACACTCGCCATCGTGAATTTTACATAGAACCTCAAGTGTTTGAGGGTACTTTATACAGGTGAGATGAGGGCCGGAGTATGATCTGCGGATGAGCTTGTTGCCGGGCATGTAGTATCTCGCAGCCTTCTGCTGGACCTTTATAGCTTCGGTTTTGTCCGTTGGCAGATTTCCATTCATCAAGTAGTCGATGATGGGGTCTTGCCAGTTGGGGTCCTCGTTGATCTGCATTGTGTTGACTGGCTCTATTTCTTCGATGCTTGACCTGTCAAGGTGTTCGACCGGGATGGAGCGTCTGAACTGGGTATCCAGCGCTGATCCTAGGCTTGCCAGTGCATCTGCATGCGCGTTCTCTGCCCGTGGTACCTGTTGGATGGTGAAGGTTGGAAACGCCTTCAATAGCTCTTGGACTTTGTCAAGGTACAAGATCATCCTTGGGTGCTTCGCCATGTATTCACCTGACGCTTGACTCGTGATCAACTGGGAATCTGAGTAGATGGCTAGCTTCTTGATCGCTAGCTCCTTCGCCAAGTGCAGGCCAGCGAGTAATGCCTCGTATTCTGCCTCGTTATTCAAGGCTGGGAAACCAAGCGTGATGGCTTGCTCCACTAGGGTTCCATCGGGGGTGATGATGACGACACCTGCTCCTGCTCCTGCTCCTTTTTGGTTCGACGCTCCGTCTACGCGCAATTGCCACATGTCTACAGGTTCGCCAGGTTCGGCAGAGGTGCCGTCTGCTTTTGACCTTTCCTTTTTTCTGTTGACCAGTTTCTCCTCATCGGCTGATGGGGTGAATTCTGCCACGAAATCTGCTAAGGCCTGGGCTTTTATTGCAGTTTTTGTCCGGTAGAGGAGGTCATACTGGCTTAGTTCTATAGCCCACTTCATGAGTCGTTGAGAAGCATCAGGGCTGTGGATGATTGATCTCAAAGGAGAGTCGGTCATGACGATGACTTGGTGAGCTTGATAGTAAGGTCGCAACTTTCTTGCGGAAACTACAAGGGCCAAAATGAGCTTTTCCAATTTCGAATAGCGAGTCTCTGCATCGAGGAGAGCTTTTGACGTGTAGAATATCGGATGTTGGGCCCCCAGTTCTTCTCGGATGAGAGCCGAGCTGACGGCCGAGTTGGACACTGCCAGGTACACAAACAAGTCCTCACCAGGAACTGGTTTGAGAGCAGGGGAGGTGAAGTGAGGTAAGTCTTTAGACTTTGGAAAGCTATTTCGCACTCCTCATCCCATTTGTCTCTTTGCCCTTTCTTTAAAGCTTTGAAGAATGGTCTGCACTTGTCGGTAGATCTAGAGAGGAATCGGTTGAGGGCCGCTGCTCTGCCCGTCAGACTTTGTATTTCATTCATTGTGAAAGGCGACTTCATCTCGAGAATAGCCTTAATTTGGCGTGGATGTGCCTCGATACCTCGTTGCATGACTAGGTATCCCAGGAATCGGCCGGACGATACACCAAACGTGCATTTACTTGGATTCAGCTTCATTCGATATTGGCGGAGCAGGCTGAATGCCTCAGCGAGGTTTTTGATGTGATCTGCACGCTTTGGGGCTTTGACCAGCATGTCGTCCACGTAGACCTCCATAGTTTTGCCGATCTGTTCCTTGAAGATCTTATTCACAAATCTTTGGTAGGTTGCTCCAGCATTCTTTAGACCAAAAGGCATAACCTTGTAGCAGTAGGTCCCTCTCTCGATGATGAAAGAGGTTTTCGCCCTGTCATCCTCGTGCATCAGGATTTGATTATAACCGGAGTAGGCGTCCATGAAGCTAAGCAACTCATTGCCGGAGGTCGAATCCACGAGTTGGTCAATTCTCGACAATGGGAAGTTGTCTTTAGGGCATGCCTTGTTGAGGTCGGTGTAATCGACGCAAACTCTCCATTTGCCCTTTTCTTGTTTTGTCACCAGAACAACGTTGGCCAGCCACTCTGAGTAGGAGACTTCTTCGATGAAGCCGGCCGCTAGGAGTTTGTCGATCTCGGCTTCAATGATCGCGACCCTCTCGGGAGCGAAGTTGCGTCTCTTCTACGCCACTGGCTTGCTAGTAGGGTTGACGTGGAGCCGGTGGCCGATAATGTTCGGGTCGATGCCGGGCATGTCAGATGGCGACCATGCGAACATGTCTTTGTTTTTCTGGAGGAAGGTGGTCAGCTCCACCTTCTCGTCTGGGCTTAGGCGCGAGCCGATCCGCGCTTTTCTATCTGGCTGGTCAGGATCCAAGGGTATTAGCTCGACGTCCTCTTCGGGTTTCCATCCTTCTTCTGGGGAGATCTCTGGATAGATTCCCTCGGCTTGGTCCTGACCCTTTAATTGCTATAAAGGAGCGAGATTCGTTTGTTCAACTTCCTTCAGATCTGCCTGATTCACAGGGAGGAACTGTGTTATCTTGCTTTTCTTCAGCCCTTGAGCCGAACATTTCCTCGCCATTGCTTGGTCGCTGTTGATCTGGCCGACACCGACCCCAGGAATTGGGTAGCGAATTTTCTGAAGTGTGGCAGAGGTGATGGCGTTGATTTTGCCGATCCATGGTCTGCCCAGGATGCCATTGTAGGGTGAGACTTCATCAATGACCATGAATGTTTGTGAGCTAATTACAGGTGGGGAGTAGACGTCAAGGTCTATCGTGCCTACGGTAACCGTTGTTGCACCATTAAAGCCAGTCAGCAATCTGGCTGATTTGTTAATCTTCGCTTCCAAGCCCATCAGTTGAATGACTGCCAGTTGCAAGATATTAGCTACGTTGCCCTCATCTGCATGGATTCGGTCGACCATGGCCTGAGCAATTTGAATGCTAATGACAAGGGCGTCGTTATGTGGCATGTCGAGACCGATCAGGTCTTTCTTCTGGAAGCCGATCACAGGGTCGTCTTTTGCTGGTAGAAGGTCGGTCGTGATTTGGGAGATCATAGTGGCCTGTTTGATCTTCCTCTTCTTTTCTTTGCTTGTCAATCCAGACTCCTCGGAGTCGGCTAGGATTGTGTTAATTCTTATGACTTTCTGAGGTGGTTCCTTGGCGGTGTCACGATCTTCAATCTGCTGGATGGCCTGCTTTGCAATGAATTCCGTGCAGTGACCTTCTCTCACGAGTTCTTCAAGATGCGTCTTCCAGGCAAAGCAGTTGTTTGTAGTGTGCCCGTTCGTCCCATGGAAGGCACAGTATTTCCTGGTATCCCTCTTGTTTGGATCTCCTTTCAAGGGTGGTGGTCTTTTCACCCAAGGTTTGTCTTTCACTTGGGCTAAGATTTGATGTATGGGGATGGAGAACTTTGTGTAGTTCTCTCCTGCCGTAGCTTCCCCTTGTGGGTGTGACCTGCGTTTGTCCTTGTTATTGTTGCTAAACCCATCGCTTCTTTGGCCTGCCCGTTTAAACGGCTGATCTTCATGCTTAGTAGACTTCTTTGCGGCGATTCGATCATCATCCCAGAGCGCATAGCGTTCCGCGGTCGCGAAGACCTCCTCCAGAGTTTGGCTGGGAGCGATAGTCAGCTCGCGGTATAAGTCGTGTTCAGCTGGAAGGCCTTTCTTGAAAGCAGAGGACGCGATTCGATCGTCACACCCTACAATGTTGGCCTTTTCTGCTTTGAATCTCTTGATGTAGTCTCGAAGGGATTCGTCGGACTTCTTGCGTAGGTTGAACAGATGGTCCGGGTTCTTCTTAATAATCCGGTAAGAGGTGTACTCTTTGGTGAAGACGTAAGCCAGCTCCTTGAAGCTGCTGATTGACCCGGATGGTAGAGTGTGGAACCAGTCTTGGGCTGCTCCTCGCAAGGTCATTACAAACACCTTGCACATCAATGCGTCGTCGGTCTTGTGAAAGATCATGACACTTTTGAAGTATTTTAGGTGGCTTTCGGGATCAGAGTCCCCTTTGAAGTGTGTAAACGAAGGCATCGAGAATCGCTTCTGGGGAGCAGCCTGCTCAATCTCGGCAGTGAAAGGCGTAGAGTTTGCCTGGTCTATCTCCTTGTGTAGTGCATCTTCGAAGTTCCCGCCAGTCCTCAAGTCTCGAAGTCGGTCATTCACAAGCTTCTCAACGTCTTCCGCACGCATTGCTAGTTGGTTACGTTGGCGACCCGCGTGATTTAGGCAACGCTGATCAACTTCCTCATTGACTCGCAAGGTTCGATTTTCTCGGATGTGTTGCCTGGGCGGTGTATTGGTGGACTGCGCCTGCGAAGGGTTTTCTGTAGCTTGTCGATGAGAATCGACTCTTCGAGACTGAGCAACGGAGCGCCTTTCCTCGTGATCCACATTGCGAAGGTTATCAGGTTGACGTCCCTGGGAGCCTAGCCTTTCATGAATGTTCCTCTGTGAGTGGTGAGCGAAGCGCCTTTCTTCACGATCCACATTGCGATGGGTGTTAGGTTGACGTCCCTGGGAGCCTAACCTTTGAAGAACATTTCCCTGCGGGCCCAGTCAGGCGCGGATGTCAAGTTGTGGGCCTAACCTTTCACGCACGTTGCTCTGAGTGTGGCTTGCGGATGCTTGTGACATGTTGGCAAGCTGATCACATTGTTGTCCCTCTCCTTATCTGCTTGCTCCTACTCGACCTGCTTGGTACCCATCGAGCTGCCTATCGGCGCGTTCGTCCATCCTTCTCTCTTCGCCCAGTGGTCCAAGGCCAAGGTTTTGAGCTAAGCTTATATGGTTGAGGAGCTGGTCAACTTTCTGAGCTAGCTGGTCGACTCATTGATTAAGGTCTGCTTGACTTCGTGGATCGGGAGGAGAGAAGTGTGTGGAGCCCAACTGCATACGGGCTGGGGTTTCATGGGAGGTGTACGCGGGAGCATGCGTCGAGCGCGGAGGCAACGGAGGGAACGCTTGAAGTTGCTCCAAGATCGGGCCTAAGTCAGCGGTGGTAATGAGTCCACCTTGATGGGAGTTTCCACCATGCTCGGCGGTGGCACCATGTAGACGCTAGAACCTGCCATAGGGCCTTGGGTGGATATGGCAACGGCGGTGGCCGGCGCGGTGGTCTCAACTGCAAGTCCGGTAGGTGGCATGGTGGTGAGAGGTGGTGGTGCCACCATGTCGATCGCGGGACCGTGGGTGGAGTGGCTTTGGGCCGTCACGGATCGAGCCATCGCGGCGGTTTTGCCTCTCGTCTTCTTACTTCCAACCATGGTTGTTTGGAAGGCTTCGGTGGATTGGAAAAGTGTGAAAAATGGATTTAGAGCACGCTTTGAGTATAACTCGTGCTCTCAATGAAAGCACCAATTTGTGGGAGCAAATTTCCTCCCATGAGAATATTCGGTTGAAAGATTCCCCTTTCTTCTTCGCCGCCTCTTTCTCCCTGCAAAATAAATTGGATAAGAGGACCACACCCGGGGGGTGTTGGCCAAAGGCCCTCCGATGCCTAAGTTAGTTCAATTGATTTAGGAAAAACCAATAGCTAAATAGGGTACGAAGATATATATGTAAGGTGTAAACCGGGCGGCCGGAGCCTTATGTAAAAAAGAGAGAGAGAGAGAGAGAGAGAGGAGGTGGCTAGGATTTGTGAAGGGAAGAGCTCTCTAGAGTTTTAGTAGAAATTCTGACGTACCTCATCCTTGTGCGTGGCCAAGTATTTATTGGGGGCCTTGACGAGGTTGGTGAGGTTGGTGTGGTTGGTGAGGTAGGTGAAGTTGGTACATTTAGGGATTTGATTAATTAGGGAATTAATCAAATCCCTAATTGTGGTAGGTGAGGTTAGTGGGGTTGGTGTATTTAGGGATTGGATTAATTAGGAATTTAATCAAATCCCTAATGGTGGTAGGTAGGTTAATTTCCGAACTGATTTTGTTCCTCATTTGATTGGGAATGTGGTAGGAATGAAATCAATCAGGTATTTCTCAATTTAATTGGATAATCCCCAATTAAATTGAGTAACTCCCAATTAGGTTTAGAAATTCCCAATTAGGTCAAATAATCCCCAAATAGAAGGAATTAGGGTTCTGATTTAATTTGGTTCCCACAATAATATCATGATTTTATAGGTGCACGGTGGAGCTATAAACAAAGCATGCACTGAAGTTGCCGAGAGGAATACGGGTATTAACAAATGATGGAGCTTGAGGTGATAGCGTTTGCACAAGGAGATGGCTGCACATTGCGTGACAGTTCAAATTAATTAACAAAGAATGAAAGAAGATGACGGCATGTGCTGTGTCGCCAAACCAAGAAGACATTAATAAAAGAAAGGGTGAAGACTAATGATGTATAACATCCAATGGAAAGAGAAAGAAAATAGAAAGAAGAATGCAGCCCTATGCAAAAAGCTAGCCGCACCAGCAGAAGGAAAAGAAATGCTAGTGGGAAACTAACAACACGTGAAGATGGAGCAGCCAACAGTCAGAAGCGGAATGTGTATCAGACGGAGAAAGAGAGAGAGAAATAAAAATAGAAAGAAAAGGGAATGTGGTTGTACCACCACCCAAAAGAGGAAAGCATGTGAAGATTGGCAGCAGTGCAAAAGAAAACGAAAGGCAAGGCAAGGGAATACACAGGAGATGCACATGGGCTTGTGAGGAATCAAGAGCTTTGGCTGCTCAGCAAGAGAAGAAAGAACAAATAGTTTTGAGTCGGGAAGGAGGATAAAGAGAGAACCGAGAGCTATTAGCTCTCTTATAGATGTTCTTTAACCTCTCTTAGTTCTCATTTCTTTTTATGTATTTCAATTTCTTTGCTGTTATAGAATAAAATAATCAGAGTATGGGAATTACCATTGAATGTTGGGAGTAGATTTGAATTTAGCTCTTATGGTTTTACACTGACAGAACTTTCTTTTACTGATAGAACTCTTCTAAGATAGACCTCTCGCACTCTCAGGATTCTTACTCACTCTCTCTTAAATTTCTCTTTGAATTGGTTGTGTCTTTTGCAACTGAGGGGGAAGCCTATTTATAGGCAATTAGAATGGCCTCCCGTGAAAGCATCTTCAAGATTTTCTCCCAACATCATAATTCATCTTTTGACTATCATTTTCTTTATCTTCTTTGTGTGGGCTCCACAATACTCTTTACAACATTTGTTTTGTTTTTATTTTCACTTATGTCTAGCTAAACTCCTAGACTAAGGTTGAGGAGGAAACACCATTATGAAATAAAGTGCTAGTTTTATCTTTCAGTTCCCAACTGTTATATTCTTCAATGTTTATAATTTCGGTTTCACATGATTAATAGGTTAATTTTATTTTCACCACTTCTATCATGTATTTGTGGTAGTTAAGAATTTAAGTTAATTTATTAATGCATCCTTGGTTTAGTATTACTAATATACAAACTTCTTTGATCCTTTGTAGTTAAATAATTTTTTTCACATAGGATGCTTAGCATTTGTACTTAATGAAGGGAAAGAGAATTTACATAAGATTCATTAAAATGCATCCTTAATTGATGTATCTTGAGAAAGCAGTAGATTGATTTCTAGATTGCTACTCCATGGGAATTGTTAGATAAATAATTAGAGTTTTATGAAATAATGGTGTGGCATCTAAAACCTTAGTTATTTCCTCATTCATTTAATCCTTATTCTAGTTTATTTGCATTTTCAATTTTTATGCTTTATTTAATTTTCTTTTCAACCAACAAATCAACTTTGAATAAACTGGGTTAGCGATTGAATTAACTTGGGTTGGATTAGTTTTCTATCATTTTCATACACTCCTTGTGGAACGACCTTGCACTTACACACGCCTATTCTACAGTCGATTCGTGCGCTTGCGAGTATTATAAATTTAAAATAACACATTTGGGTGGACAACACTCCCATGTTGCATTTTTCTGGAGAGCTCGCATTTCCTCATTCATGGCTTTTTTCCACTTTGAGTCTTCTAGTACTTCATTCACACTACTTGAGACAAATATATCGGCCAACTGCTTCATTAAATGTACATGTGACTTTGATAACTTTCTTAGAGATATATAATTATTAATGGGATATTGTCCTTGGGCTTTAGGATTTGCTTCGTATTGTACTCAAGGTTTTCCATGGTTCTCTCTATGGAAGTTGGTATATAGAGATATCTGCATCCTTTATGCTTTCCGAAATCAAATCATCTGCTTTCTACCATTGAGGGTGCTCATTATTATGTTATTTTTTGTCGATGATTTCTCACACTATATACTTGGATTTATTTGCTTCATTTTCGATTAGATCTTCTCAAAATTTATCAAGAATTTTCGACCATGGTCCAAACACAATTTGGTAAAACTATTGAACGGTTTCGTGCTGATGGTGGTGGGAATTGATATGGTCCATTTAAATATTTTCTTGCCTCTTAGGGTACAATTTCAGAATCCTCGTACCTGGATACTCCTCAACAAAAATACATTGGAGAAATAAAACATCGTCACATCATGGAAAGTACTAGATCCTTGTTGCTTTCCTCATTTGTTCCCAAAAAGTTTTGGGGAGAAGCAGTTCTCACATCTGTTTATGTGATTAACTGCATTCCATCTTCAATTATTGGTAACATTTATCCTTTTGAAAAACTTTATAATTTTTCCCCTAACTACTCTAATATGCGTGTCTTTGGATCCACTTGTTTTGTTCTGCTCCCAAAGGTTGAGCGTGATAAGTTATCTACTAAGTCTGCAATTTGTGTATTTTTGGGTTATGGTATTGGGCAAAAGGGATATAGGTGTTATGACCCAATTGATCAAAGGTTACACCTCGTAATGTTACTTTTTGGGAACATATTCCCCTTTATTCCTTGTCTGGTTAGTTCAGATGAGGAATCTAATCACTCTTAAAATTCTCATCTCCTCTAGAAAGTGATCAAAATTTACAGGTTGAAACTGAAGCAACCCCTAATTTCGAGCTCCCGAAGAGTGATTCAGTACCAACAACGTTTGAACCCCGCCATTCCATTCGCGAGCCTAACCCTCCATCACATCTTAATGATTATCATTGTTTCTTGTTCACTATTCTTACTATTTATGAACCTAACTCTTATCATGAAGCGGCATCTGATCCAAATTGCCACAAAACAATGGATGAGGAATTGACAGCCTTGCATAAAACACATACATGGGATCTTGTTGATTTGCCTCCTAGAAATCTGTTGTTGGATGTAAGTGGGTGTACAAGGTGAAAACTCGTTCATATGGAACCATTGAGAGGTATAAGGCTCGCTTAGTAGTGAAAGGCTTCACACGGGAGTATGGTTTATGAAGAAACGTTTGCTCCCTTTTCCAGAATGACTTCTGTTCGTACTCTTATTGTTATTGCTTCTATCAAGGGGTGGAAATAATCCCAAATGGATGTCAAGAATGCCTTTTTGAATGGAAAACTCAAAGAAGAAGTCTATATGAAACCTCCACAAGGGATGCCACACCAGTCTCATCAAGTTTGCTAACTTCGTCATGCCGTACATGGCCTGAAGCAAGCACCTCGTGCTTGGTTTGAGAAATTCAGTTCCGCAGTTCTTAGCTTTGGGTTTGTCAAAGTCCTCATGATTTTTCTATGTTTACTTTTTTTTTTTTGATCAAATAGAAAGATTCATTCAACCGTAGCACCAACCAATGATAACGTTTACAAACGAACGGAGAGCGTTAGTGTGGCCTCATTAAAACCTTGCCATCCAAAACCCCCAATGGGGGAAAATTCGGTCAAGGAAAAAGAGTACCACGTCATCTCAAAAACAAACAATGAATTACACCATAGTTATATCCTTATCTAAAAGAATGCTTAACCATGGAGGAGCACGGTGTTGAGCCTATTCCTAACAACTAAAATGAGTTATTAAAAATAGCAACTTCAATTCTCGCAAGTGCACGAACCATTTATAGTATAGCTTATGTAAATACGAGGTCGATCCCACGGAGAATGGTAACGTGGTTACAAGTTTTTTTTTGGTCGAAAAGATAATGATTTCATTACTGAAGAAAGCTCCAAAAGGGAGACCAGTACAAACAGCAATGAAGCAGCCCATGCAAACATACACGCATGAAACAAAGAAACCAAGCCACAATCTAAACTGATCAAGATGAAAAGAACATGACAGACAGTCCAAACGCAAGGACGTCTAAAATAAAATCTAGACCAGTCGCAGCCCACTTAGGAGAGATGAGGGCAGGGAAGGCCGTCCTTACATAGAATGTGCACAAGAGAGGTGGGGGGTCTCTCAACCCAAACTTCCGTGCTCCTCCTCGATAGTGCCAGCGAAGTTAAACTACTAGAATGCTGGAAAAACAGAAAACAAAGAAACAAACTAACTAACAAATGGCAAGGTCTAGGACAGAATCCTAGCACCACACACGCACTCGAAATGGGGGGTTTTATTGTTAAAATGAAAACAAGATAATGAAATGGAAGTGCTGGACAGTAACAATGGCAGCAATCAACAAGTTGTGAAACAATGATTGAGAAGTGTTAGAGCCTTGGAATCTACCACTAGTGTTCCTATCCAAGTTATGAATGCATAGAAATTGACTCAAGCTCATCAACAATAGATTATCGCATACAAGCCTATGGTATCTAGGTGCAGGATGCATGATTCTCCTAAGGCATGTGATTGTGCATGGTATCTACACAATACGTGATCTCTAATATGCAACCTAAGCATGGTATCTACTTAGAATAAAGCATACAAGAGTCATTAAGTTCCTTGAGAATATGATAATCACACAAGTCCTAGAACATGGTATCTGTCCTAGTCAACCTATGGTTTTTAACCCCTTGAATGATTCTTAGGCCATTCATGTGTTGCTTGTGAAAGGAGAGTAGAATTGGTGAATCTAAACCCCTTCCCAACTTGTGCTAGATGCATAAAATCCTAGTTAGCTACTCCAAGAAAACATACATCAAGCACATAATAAGCTGGAGATTAACAACTTGGCAATGAAAGCAAGAAAATCAATTAACTATGAAATCATCCATAACATTGAATATTCATGACTAGGGCTTCATCCTAAGCCCTAACTAAATGGATTAGTTAAACATAACTATGAATACAGAAAATAAGAAATACATAGATAGAATAAAGAGAATAGAAGAACTAGTTGGTGGCAGCAAGGTAGTTCCCAGGACAGCTCCAAGCTCTCCCTCCTTTGCAGCTAGCTCTCTTCTCTCTTTGTGGTGAATATGAATGTGTGTATGAGAGTAATGGATGAAGTGGATGTATGTGTCTAACTCCTTCTTTTTGTCTCCCCCTTTTTGTGAATGAGCTGCAACTCTCTATTTATAGACTGCCAATTCGTCCTCCCCTAAGCTGGTGTAGACAGCCCACCAGAAATCCTGGAAACTGTTCCTTGATTTGTGCAAACATGTTTCCCCATAATTAAGCATGCCTTGTTTTGCTCCTTGAGACTTCCAATGCTGAAATGCCTCCCTAATTTGCTCAACATGTTTGTCTAAAGTCAGGTACAGCTCAGTTGAGGCACAAGGCTCAAAGGAGGTGTGGAACACAAGGCTTATTAGCTGACAGCTGCATATTAAAATCCTCCTAAGCATGGTTCAGTGTTTGACGAGCTAAGGACTCCATATATGTCCAATTGGGTTGAATTTTCGATATGTTATACTAGACACCAATCTGAACAACTTCTATGAAGGACGTCTCCTCATTTGAGTTGTGTAAGTTGCTGAAATGAGGCTTGCAAGATGACCTACGAAGCTGGACTGACAAGGAGAGTGTGGCCCAAATTGGGTCTGTCTTTAAGTTTATATTCCTCTTGTGCCAATCAGCCCTTAATATGCATGGATTGTGTCAAATGTGATCTCTTGCTGTCATAACCTAAAAAACACACAAACATAGGTAAGTGACTCAAAATAAAGAGAAACTAAACAAAATCACTAAGTAAAGAAGGCATGCAAATGTGTGAAATTAAGAACATATCACACGGTCTTTCCAAAAAAGGCGAGATCTCACTCTCAACCCATGCTGAGCTAGACTATGTGCCACCCCATTACCCTGCCGGTGTTGGTAGAACACTCCAGCCACCTCTCGATCAACCATTAACCGACGAACATCCTCCACCACATTACCAATATTACTCCACCAATCCAAACCATCTTTAAGAATAGAAATAGCTTCTTGAGAATCAAGACCAATGGTAAACCGAGTAAAACCCATGTATCCCATCATCAATAACCCTTCCCGGACAGCCACCAACTCCGTGCCCAAAACATCCAAACCAGGTGGACCAAACGATGCGAAACCACAGATAAAGTTTCCGGCGTGGTCACGACAAACTCCCCCCAGACCCCGATCACCTTGCTCACGTCCCACAGCCCCATCACAGTTAAGGAGAAGAGTATTGACCCGAGGTTTCAACCAACGGGCCTGCGGAGAGATGAGGGGGAGCTTGGACCGCTCCTCACAAGATTTAAACACTTCCAGCATTTCCATCGTGTTTTCCACCATATTATCCACCCGTGTAATCTATTTCTCATGCAAAGAATCATTACGTAGTTTCCACGCACTCCACACACAACAAGCAAAGCGCTCTAAGTCAGCTTTCGACAGCATTGAAGCCACAGCCTCAAAAGCATCGGCGAAGGTGCCCCCCGCCATATTAATTCGCCTGATGAAATTGGTACACTTCCATAGCTTTTGACTCATTTTACACGACCACAAAGCGTGGAAAGCATCTTCAGGATAGTTCCCACACCTTGAGCACACATGAGACGGAAGCACCCTTTTCTTAAATAAATTGACTGCAGTTGGCAAAATTTCAGTACATGCCCGCCACAGCAGCATCTTAATTTTGTTGGGGACAGCTAGCTTCCAAATTCGCTTCCAGAAGCCTTCTTGAGCACTATGATCCGATCCTCCCACTCCAAAATCCTCATCGCACTGCCTTACCGCCACACGATAACCAGTTTTAACAGAATATTTCCCGTTCTTTGAGAAAAACCAATATTTGCTATCACCCAGCTGTGAAACTGATCCCAAAGCGATGCCAGTAATGATATCCTGATCTTCCAAGCTAAAATGTTGCTATAACAGTGGCAAATTCCAAGAGCCAGAAGCCGTTAGAAAGTCAGAGACTATAGACGTCTGCTCCAGCCCTCTAGTCATCAACGGTTTAAACGTAAATGGTTTTGGAATCCACTTATCTTGGAGAACACGGATAGAAGCTCCATTGCCCACCCTCCAAAGCAAGCCATCCTCAATAACCTCACGTCCCCACAGAATAGAACTCCATATAAGTGACGGCGAACTCCCCAAACTAGCCTGCATAAAATCATCCTCTGGAAAATATCAGGCTTTAAGCATCTTAGCCACCAGAGATGTGGGGTTCTCTAAAATACGCCAAGCCTGTTTTGCGACCATGGCTTTATTAAAAGCTTCAAAGTGTCTGAAACCAAGGCCTCCCAGCCATTTTGGTTTACACAATTTTCTCCAACCCAACCAATGAATTCATTTCCTACCACTCTTCCCCCACCAGTACCTTGCAATCATAGCAGATAATTCCTGACACAAAGATTTTGGCAGCTGAAATACTCCCATTGTATAAGTAGGTAGTGCCTGACCAACCGCCTTAATTAAGACCTCCTTGCCCGCCGCTGACAGCAACTTCGTATCCCAAGTATTAAGCTTGCGCCACACTTGTTCTCGCACATGATTAAACATCCGGGATTTGCTGCGTTGAGCTAAGGTGGGCAGCCCAAGGTAGCGTTCATGACATGTAACAATCGGCACTCCAAGCATTTCAGCAATCAGTTGCTTCATCACCGGATCAGTGTTGGGGCTAAAACAAACTGCAGACTTATCAAAATTTATTTTCTGACCAGATGCTCTCTCATACATGCTGAGAATCTAAAGCAAATAAGCACAATCAGCAAGATGGGCATTACAAAAAAATAGGCTATCATCTGCAAAAAATAAATGAGAAATAGTAGGTGCTCCCTGAGCCACGGAAATGCCGCTAATACGCTTGATTCTGAGTGCGTTAGAAAGCAAAGCAGACAGTCCCTCCGCACAAATTAAAAACAGATAAGGAGAGAGAGGATCTCCCTGACGCAGCCCCCTTGATGGCACAATCAGTCCCGACGCCACCCCCCGAACTTGAACAGAGTATGTAACAGTGGATATACAATCCATGATTAGCTCCACCCACCTATCGGTAAAGCCCAAACGCTTAAGCATAGTCTCAATAAATGTCCATTCCACCCTGTCATAAGCTTTAGACATATCCAGCTTCAGTACCATTTTCTTCAGCTTACTCCCACCACGCCGTTTAATAGCATGGATGCTTTCAAAAGCAGCAAGAATGTTG
This sequence comes from Prunus kanzakura, assembly GCA_020521455.1. NCBI lineage: Eukaryota > Viridiplantae > Streptophyta > Magnoliopsida > Rosales > Rosaceae > Prunus > Prunus kanzakura. Next base: position 108,169 of record BPUM01001082.1, on the reverse strand, counting down.
TCCGTAATCAACCGGGTAGGGACAAACGCGCTCTGAAAATCGAAGATGATAAGCGGCATAATAGGCTTCAACCTGTTAACTATAGTCTTGGAAATCATCTTATAGATTACTGTACACAAACTAATCGGCCGAAACTCCGTAACTTTTACCGGATTGTCAACCTTAGGAATGAGCGTCAAAAGTGTGTGATTAATTGCTTTCACACTAGCACCCCCATTCAATACATTAAGGCAGTACCCTACCACATCATTGCCTACCAACCCCCAATACTTCTGATAAAACAGTGCCGACATACCATCCACTCCTGGAGACTTAGTAGGAAACATTTGACCCAAAGAAGTTTCGATCTCCTCCCTTAAGAAAACTTGGTTGAGGCGCAAATTTTGAGATGCAGTGAGTATCGGTTTGACCACCTCAGTGACTGCCCCTGCCTCATGAAGTCCATTGGAAGCAAACAAGCCTTGAAAATAATCACAAAAAATAATGCCAATACTTTCCGTAGATGTACGCCATATCCCCTGATCATCTACAATAGTCTTAATTAGATTCCGTCGTCCCCGCATTTTTGCATGTTCATGGAAAAATCTAGTATTTTTGTCCCCATATTTCATCCATGAGACCCGCGATCTCTGCCTCCACAACATTTCTTCTCGTTCCAGTAACACATCCATTTCCCTACAAATATCTCTCTGTTGAGCCTCAACTACTGGAGAAGACCTTCTGCTTTGGGTGTCATCTAACTTCCGCTGCAGACTTCGGAGCTTTGTGGGTATTCGGCCTACATGGTCATTATTCCACGTCCGCAGAGGCCCTTGACATGCCTTCAATTTCTCTACGACAGTTCCAGTCTCAGACTCCCAAGCATGCGTAATGACGTCTTGGCAACCCTCAACAGTAGTCCACATTTCCTCGAACAAAAACCACTTATGCTTCCGTGCCCAAGTACTTGGTCTCAAATATGACAACAAAGGGAGATGGTCAGACACCATAGAATTCAGATGATGCGTTGTGACCTCAAGAAAGGTCCTAACAAAGGCACCATTAGCCACCATTCTATCCAACCGAAGCTTTACATTCCCATCACCTTGCCATCGGTTAGACCATGTAAACTTATACCCCTGAAACCGAATAGTTGTCAAACCACACTCCTCCAAAGCTTCCCGAAAGGCCCTCATTTGTGACATTGGTCGAAAACGACGACCCAAGTACTCATGAGCCTCAAGTATTTCATTGAAATGCCCACCTACAAGCCATGGCCCTTGAACAGTCCCTGCAATTTTTCATAGCAAATCCCAAGAGTGTCGTCGTAACCTCGTTTCAGGATTACCATAAAACCCAGTAAAGCGGAAAGTCTCCATATCCACACCCTTTAAAATAGCGTCAATATGCCCTAGAGAAGAAGAAAGAATAGATACTTCCACTCCGTGTTGCCATAACAAAGCTAAACCCCCCGCCCTTCCTTCTCTTCCCACACTAAAGCACCCCATCATACCCAACTGCCGTTGCACACACTCCATCTGGCGCACCGTCTTTTTGGTCTCCGACAAAAATATGATACGAGGCTTTTTATCTCTGAGAAGGAATCTCAGAGCTCGGAATGTTCATGGGTTGCCCAGACCCCGAACATTCCAGCATAAGATTGTCATTGCTCGTGATGGGCCCAACCCCCGAGACCCATCACGGGTGTGCGCTTAGCACCAGATGTATTATCAGTCATCACCGGACTCCCCCGGGGCCTGGCACGGCCCCGCTGAAAGCCACGTCGTATACTACCTTTGCAGAATGAGGTTGGCGGCCCCAAGATAGTAGAAGCCGCAGTGATATCTTCCCCCAAAACTGTTTTGCCCTTGTCCGAACGCCTTGGAGCAGTAGGAAGAATCTATGAGATATCCCCATCCAGCCGCAGGGGACCAATATTCGACCTCGCAGCCTCAGCGACCCCTTGGCCACCCACATCAGCATTGGCCCCTTGTGAGGAGACCATGACCTCCTTTTCCTTGTGCACTCGACGCCTTTTAAAGACTTGCGCCAAGGGGCAATCCATCCCACTATCCATCTCCATCATTCCTTGCCCGTCAAAGGCCTCGTCGAAGGATCGAACCACCCCCGTACGCTTGGACGGCATCGAAGCCGTGTCATCCTTTTGAGGTTCGTCATCAAACAAACCTAGCCGCTGGCCTTTTAACTGATTCTCTGCCCAGATACTATACACATCCTTCATTATATTTTTCCACCGTCTGTATTGTTCAACATCAATAGCCCCTGAGGCTTTGACACTGCATGCAGCACCCACGTGGTCCAGTCGCCCACAATATAAACAGAAATACGGGAGCCGCTCATATTCGATTTCATACTGTTTTGCCGGTTCATCTGCCGACAAATGCAGTGTGACACATCGTTTCAGCGGCTCATTGATTTTCAAACCCACCCTGATACGTAGAAAGCTCCCCAAGCAGTCTCCATTTAAGCCACGATCCACCATGTAGAACGTACCCAAAAAATTACCTAGTTTTTCTCCCATGGCCGGGGTCAGAAAAATCGGCGGAATACGGCGCACACGCACCCAAAAACTTTGCGAATCCACCGAAACGGACATAGGATCCACTTCACCATCAGTGCTCGCCAGTAGCAACAGCGCCCTATCAAAAGTCCAAGGGGAGCCCCTCATCACCTTCTTCCTATCGAAATCTATTTTGAAAGAGAACAGGAACCTCTTGGGGTCGTCCAGAGACACCGCAGTGAACTCCTCCCTGGTATGCCAAATTCTCTTCAATGTGCCAAATAAAGCCTCCTTATGAAACGCCTTTGAAGTGAGCAATTTCCCAACAAGCAAGAACCGTTCAGCCTTCAAGTTTCCCAGATCCTCTAACCCGACAACCTCCACTGATTCAGATTCTGAAATTGCCAAGGAAGAGGTGAGACCTGATACCAGTTCATCAACAACCGCCATCATCCACTCAATGCTTCCGTCTATAAGCCGAAGGCAACACCCAAACCCCGCTTGAACAATAGTGCTTCCCTCTGTACGCCGAAGGCTACACCCAAAACCCGCTTGAACAATAGTGTCGCCGTATTCCACACTGTACGTGTGATGAAACAGACACCGTTGAAAGCAGCCGTGAACCACAAGCAATCACCTAGAAACCCTAACCAACCTGTACTAGAGACTGGCGGCGCTAAAACCCTAACCTTGGAGGAAGGGACTCGACACTTTTTGCTATGTTTACTTGACGATATGGTTATTACTGGGGATGATCTTATTGGAATTCAAGATATTAAACTTCATCTCAGTAACTGCTTTGACATGAACGATCTTGGACCTTTGAGATATTTTCTTGACATTAAAATGGATTCCTCATCTGGTGGATATATTTTGTCTCAAGTTAAGTATGCCTCTGACCTAATATCTCGAGTTTGCTTGACAGACAATAAAGTAGTTGATACACCGTTGGAATTAAACATCAAACTTCGACCGCTGATGGTGAGCCCTTATCTAATGCCACTCTTTATAGACAGCTTGTTGGAAGTCTTAGGGCCTATTTGGTATTCAACTTGAATCCAACTTTTTAAACTCAAAAACAAAGAAAACTTGTTTGTTAGGCCTATTTTTAAAAACTTGAACTCAAGAACAACTAAAAAACACCCTAATAATTTAAAACAAAAAATATCTGTTTTTTCAGTTTTTTTCTAACAACCCACAAGTTCTCAAATTTTTAAGATTTGAAAACAATTTTCAAGTTGCATACCAAACAAGTTTTTGAATCTTAAAAATAGATTTAAGAACTCCTTGTTTTTAAGAAAAATCAAAGTCTTTGAGTTCCCTATTTGAATAGGATACCAAACGCCCCCTTATTTATTTGACCATTATACGACCAGACATTAGCCATGCAATGCATATAGCAGGCTATTTTATGACTATACCTTGTTCAATTCACTTCGCAGCAGTTCTTCGAATTATCAGATATGTGCAAGATACTTTACACCATGGATTTTTATTTTCATCGAACTCCAAACTAGAACTTCTAGCTTACTCTGATTCTGAGTGGGCTGGGAATGTTACTGATTGCCAGTCTACCATTGGATTTTGCATATTTTTGGGCGATTCATTGCTCTCTTGGAAAAGCAAAAAACAGGCAGTCTTGGCTTGCTCTAGTATTGAAGCCGAGTATAGAGCTTTAGCAGATGCTACCTTCAAGATTGTTTGGTTGCGATGGTGTGATAATAAGAGTGCCATCCAGATCGCACATAATGATGTCTTTCATGAGAATACCAAACACATTAGGGGGTCGCTCTCTAGCTACACGAGGAGAGCCGCGTGTCAAATATTAGGGTTTAGGTTTTTCACGTTCAGTTGTCATCTCCTCCTCGGCCTAACCATGCTCGTTTTCATTCATGTTTAGCCGTCGTCGCTGCCCTTTTTCTTCCACGTCAAGTCGCTACTGTCACTTCTCTCTTCGACTCTGCGTTGCTGGCCTCGTTGTTGTCTCTCTGAGATCCTGGGCGTTAGTTTCGTCAATCTCTTTCTCTCGGTGCGTTGCCATCTCTGGTGGTTGCCTTGATATGGTGGTTTCAACGGGTGTGCTCCTGCTATTGTGCCAATAGTCTCCAAGTCAACAACGATCATGGTGCAAGCTGCTTCGTTGGGTTCAGCGGTCACGGTGGAGGTGGCTTTCCTCACACCCCCTTCTGTCGTCTGATCTGCGATCTCAAGGAGAAGAAGATATAACGAGGAAAGAAAAGAAGAGGAGACAGAGAGGAAAAAGAGATGATGGAGAGGAGGGGTCGGCTAGGGTTATGAGAAATGGTTGAGTGAGTGTTACAAATGAATATAAAAAGTTGGGTCTGTTTTCAAGTAAAATAAAAACAAATAAATAAGTTGGGCATTGTGAGATGGTTAAGAAATGGAGTTAGGCCTATTTACTTATTTGACTTCTGGAGTTGGGCTTCGTGGAAATGTCTAACAATATATATATATATATATATATATATATATATATATATATATATATATATATATAATAGGAAATTAGTTAAATACCCATTTCTAGACATAGTTCTATAAAGAAACCCTATACCATTCAATATATATAAACACACCCAAAATAAACCCAAAAATTGATAGTTGTTGATTTCTTAAATTCAACATCTATGTTGGATTACTGTTTTTCCCTTTTGCTTTGTCTATTAATCAACTCAATCTTCATCAACATACATGTAGAACTTTCTTCTTCTTCTTCAACAATCGAGCTCTGCTTCTGGCTTTTCTCCTAGTCCAATTCCCATTTAATCTTCATCATCTCCACCACAGCCCTCGCCGACTCCATCACCACAACCCATCGCCGATTCACCTTCGCCCAAAACTCTATCTCCGATTTCCTTTCCTCCATCTCCGTCGGACGCTCCAATGAACACACCATCCTTCTTCATCTCCAACGCTACCGCAATCATCTCCGTCTCAATCTCCGTCGACCGACGACACACCTCCAATTCCTTCTCCAGCGTCGTCGAATCCGAGCGATGTCAACCACAACAACCTCAATGCAGACGGAGACGGAACGAAGAACTCCTCTGAAGGAATGAGTCTGGCAAAGAAGGCAAGGATCGTACTTGTATTGATCGTTGGATAAAATTCATCGATCTCAGTATGGATACGCCGCCAAGAGAGAGATTCTCTGAAGAACTACTCATTCTCTCATACACAAAAGCTCTTAGAGGTTACTGTGAAATTTTTAATTTCTCGTAATTTTTTGTTGTTGTTAATTTTTGTGTTTTCTTAGTGTATGATTGAATTGAGATTTTGGCAATGGTGATATGGTGATTCAATTTGATTCTTCATTCTTTGGAGCGCCGACGATGGTAGAGTTGGTGGTAGTCATAATTTTGGAATGAGTTCTTGGCATAAATGGCATGTTTACTAATTCGGAATTGAATTAGGGGGAATTGAATTGAGGATGAATTGAATTGAGGAGGAGTTGGATTGAGGAGAATTAGATTCCGGATTCCTAATGAAGTTGTTTACTAAACCATATGAATTGAGGGGAGTTAGATTCCGAATTCCTATTGAAGTTGTTTACTAAACCATATGGAATGGGGGTAGGAGTGGTATTAATTACTAAAATGTCCACATTTTTTGGTTAAAGTAGATTGCATATTTGGAATTTTGAAAATTGTGTTAGGATATAATGGGTAAAAAAGATGAATTCCTAATGGGTGAATTCTCCAGGAATTAGAATACCACCTCCAATTCCGGATTTTGTGTGGGCCCCGCTTACTTTTCAATTCCTTGATGTGAAGTAAACGCAGGAATTCTCCATAGGCGGAATTCAATTCCGGATGAGAATTCCAATTCCGGATTAGTAAACATGCCAAAAATACTTAATTAGTCAATATGAGTCATTGCTGTATTGCTTTTTCTATTTTAGAATGATATAATATTTGGAATTAGAGATTTAGAATTCATTATGCTTGTTTTTCTCATTGTTGTTGACTTGTTTGGCTCTGTTTGTGCATGCTATTTAATGTTTGGTTACTAAGAAAATTGAATAAAAGAAAAGAAAAATTGATAATTACTGTTCTTGGATTTAGATTCTCAGTGATCTAGGTTCTTTGTGATTTTAATGTGTAAAACACTATTTAGTGTTAACTTGGTTTTGATGTTAGATGTAATTTTTCAAGTAAAGCACTACTAAGTTAGCAGATGCGTGTGTCTGTGCATATTCACGTATCTACTTACAGATGCGTTTAGTATACATGATGCATTGAGTGCATTTGTGCATGAAAATATAAGAAAACTACAGAGACACATGATCCATACATGAGTTTGACTGTAGTCTCTGTGATATGGGGTGGAGTCAAGGTACCTCAGCATTTTTCTGTAAATTCAGCCTAAGTGCTTCAGTTGACTGTTAGCAATGAATTTATTTGAGGGGATAATCTTGCTATTGATTAAATTTCTATGACTGAACTTTCTGAGTTCTTGCATGATAACTGATTGCTTTTCTTCTTGTTCAGGGAAAGTCTATCAGAATGATGGGAGTGTCTGAACATGAGGTTGATGAAGTTTTACAACATACAAAGTCAAACTTAAGGATAGCTGGATTTGATGAAGAGGAAATGAGATTGAGGTAGCGAATGTCATACAGGCCTCATACTCTGAAACTTCCACAAGGACCTTATATATTTTGTGATTTCCGAACACTTCAACTTCCAGGAATTGAGGTATTCTAAAATTATGTATGAGGAAATGTGAAGATATTGCAATTATCAATTTTTGGTAGAGGCTTTTAACTTCAACTTCTTGTTACTTGTCTGCAGTTGAACCCTCCGGTGTCAGAGGCATTGAAAAGAATGCACATGCTTGCTACAGATCCTGGAATTATTTCTGTCATGAACAAGGTATCATTGAATGCATATTCTCACACTTGTATAAATAGATTGTCCAGTATGCTGTGCATAATATTCCTTGGTATACTTTTATGTCCCTGCTGATAATTTATCTTTGCATTATTCTTTTTAAAGCATAGTTGGCGTGTGGGAATCATGACTGAGATGGCCCCTGTTGGTTATGTTGGCATAAGTCCCAAATGCATCCTCGGCTTCAATAAGGTAATCACACTCTAAACATCAGAATATATGATGAAATTAGTGGCGATAGTATTTTCTCTTTTCTTTTAATTTCTGATTGACACTTGATTGCTGTTGCAAAACCACGGGGAGGAGATATCTCTGCGCCTTCGAACTGATGACCTTAAGGGTTTCAAGAAATATGAAAGTATCATGCCCGTGTTGTTTTTTAATGTATGTCTTACATGTATATATCAATATGCATGTATCTATCTATATACACAAATAGCCATAGGCTCCTCAAGCATGTTAGTTGGGTCATTGATTAGGATTACAATTCAATGAATTCACTCAAGTAGGCATCTTTCTTATTTCATGGGAAATGCCCCCCATTCTCCCTCTCGCTCAAGTAGGCATCTTTCTTAGCTTGTGTACTATTTGGATTCTTTATCGTACATATTATGCAAATGAAATGACATAGTTGTTAACTTCCAGTAAGTGGTATGAACAGTTGTTATACTGTTCATAACCTGCTACTGAGATGATTTCTATGACATAGTATTAACAGTGCACTTCTATGACATAATATTAACAATGTACTTCTATGGCATAGTATTAACAAATTTTTAGTAACAAAGCATGCTTTATATTTTGCTCTATATATAGCTATGCACTTGAAGATTATGATATGCATAATGTTATTTTTACTAGGAAGATAGTGTTATGACATAGTATTAACAGTGTTTTTTTTTTCTTCTTGTAAAGGTATTTCCTTTGCCTTTGCGATTGTTTCTGGTGAAACTGTGAACAATTGGAGGTGGTTTCTGCAAAGGATATCGGATGTTTTGCTGGGCCTTTTTTTGGGTTTTTTGTATGAAATGGTATTAACAATGTACTTCTATGATATGGTATTATCAATGTACTTCTATGATGTGGTATTAACAATGTACTTCGAGCTTGCTGGGCTTGTTTTGAGTTTTTTGTGTTGGGCTTATTTTAAGTTAATCAATGGCAGTCGTAATTTATAGGAACTTTAACACTGTACTTCTATGACATGGTATTAACAATGTACTTCTATGACATGGTATTAACAATGTACTTCGGGCTTGTTGGGCTTGTTTTGAGTTTTTTTTGAGTTTTTTGTGTTGGGCTTGTTTTAAGTTAACCAGTGGCAGTCATGTAATTTACAGGAACTTCAATACTCATTTCTTATGTAGTAAATGATTTTTGGGTATATTTCTAAAGTGCATTTCATGTGGGGTTTTTTTTTTATAATATCAGCCTCTATTTTGGGTATATTACCAAAGCTCCCTATATATAAAGCAAAAGGCAGAGAATGGTGAAACATTCAAAATACCAGAAAATGCCCTTGGTTAATGCAAACATTAAGAATTGAAATTATTAATTAAATGAGGATAGTATGGTAAATTCACACTTTTTCATATTTAAAAAAATTTTAAATTAAAAGAAAAATCAGATAATGGATCCTCCTTTTAATGAATACAACTACCCATTATTCTTTTTTAATTCTAAAATAAATTTAATTATAAATTTTTTATTTTTTTATTTTTTAAAAAAAGCCTCTTGCAAGCGCGGAAGCGCATGCGAAAAGGCTAGTATAAATAAATATTAAAATTATAATTTTTTTTTAATTTGGCTGGGACAATTTTTTGGGGTCTAGATCTAGAACTAGAACCGGTTCGGTTTTTTGAATCGGGTTGGACTTTTTTATCGACACGGTTTTTTTTTGGTTTTTCCTGACCCGTTTTGGTTCGGTTGATTGGTTCTTCAGCTCCGATGCCCACCCTACTTGCGAGGTATAACTTTTGTTCATCAACCAACAAACTGAAGGAGGGCCCGGATTTTGAAGATATCATCCAACAGGAATTTTGTAGCAGTTTGTCTCAACAGCCGGCGACCAAAGTCAAAACAGCTGTGTGAAATTTTTTTTTGTCGAAAACAGCTGTGTGAAATGAGGGGTGATTATTCTCAGATTTCCATGCTTGGGTTTCATGTAAACAAGGCCCATATCATGACTTACTCATGTGCTTTGCCTTCCAACTTTACAGTAGCTGGATGAAAAGAAGGTTTTCCAATTGAAGCAGCCTCAGGATTTTGAGACCAACGCTTAAAAGTCATCATCGCCTAACAGTTCAACCAAATGCAGTCAAAGGAGTCAATCTCCTAAATCAATACACCTCAAGGAACCGAAAAGCCAGGTAAGAAAATCATCGAAAATAAATATTTAAATGAAAGCTGTAATTGGAGCAGCACCACAACGCCATTTATTCACAGGATTCCTCTAGTTATAGTTGCCATGTAACCATTCAAACCAGCTGCAAGAACATGGTACCCAGTGACAGAGACAGAAGGAAAATACAAATGAAAAATAAAATAAATTTGGACATGCAGATGAAAAAATATATAATCAGGAATAAAATAAATGAAATCAAGGTCCAGTTGGTTCTCTCGGAGACAGAGACAGAGACAGAGAGAGATCATACCAGACGCGTATTCATCTCCACCTCTACAAGATGTGCAATGATTTTCTGTGTCTCAATCTGTACAAGAGAACAAAAGGATCAAGATTCTATCAATGAGTAGTTCCATTAACAAGAATAGATATATCTGCAGCCAATTACCTGGGATAGCTGCGCAGAGTCAACTGATTCAGGCCAAAGGAGCACCTGTAACAAAAAATAGACCCTATTATTCATCAAGATTGACCACATGACATATGGTCTTTAAAGTATAAAGGCAAATTGGAACCTGTTTCTTGATAAAGAGTGGCAAGAATTCAAACAACGCAGATGCCCGAGGAGAAAGTTGAGAAGAAATCTTATCAGCAGAAACTTGCCTATGCAAACCACGAATTTCCTGTAAGGAATAAGACTCCAGTATTAACATAGATAAACCAGAAATATAAAGAATAAGCAAAAATAAATAAACAATGGTTTCCCATGGAAAGAAATTCCATCGCATCGCCTAATGCTTCTTGATTAAAGCAAAAAAAAAATGGAAACTTCATTGGAAACTTATCACCTGCGGGTGTGGGAGAGATGCAGAAAAAAGCTGAATCCGCATGAGTTACCCTCAAGAGGGTATACACTTCAGGAATGCTTTCAATAAGTCCTTCTGGTAATAGGATGACACCATAAACCTTCAGAACCACCTGTTAACAGATGAGAGTGTCGTCATTAGTATTGTCAACTTCCCTGATGAGTGAGATATACAAGATTCCACAAAAAGTCCACAGTGACCAATGTGATAATTTCACACATACAAGACAATAACCCATGCAAACAACAGAAATCTAGATACAAAGAACCAAAGGAAAGAATAGAATGCACCCGAAAAACCAAGGTACTGTTGGTTTTTTTGTTTTTACTTTTCTCCCTATGCATTTAGATGCCATGTGAAGGTTTATTTCTTTGTAAACATCTATAAGATGTGTGCTTATTTATGGGTTTACAGATCCCAGCTGCATTGTGGGAGAGACTAAGTTGGAGCTTACAGATTTCAAGTATGCTTGCGTAGGTTACTTGGTGTTCTTAGACAGAAAAGATTCTCCTAGTGATGTGCAGAAAAGATTCTTAGACATGCTCAGACTCATGCTCTTACTCATAAAATTGAAGTTATTGTACCAAATTCTGAACTCACCAAATCGAACCCCAAAAAAAGAAAAAAAAACCCAGCAGAAGCAAACCAAATCAATCACCCAAATACAAAACATTCTGAAAAACCAAGCATATATTATATAGTAATGGATAGAAGGTTGGATGATGCCAGTATTAAACAACGCCATCAATGATTTATTAAAAAAAGAAAAAAGAAAAGGAAAGATAACAATGTTAGGGCAGATTTACTCTTCCTTGAAATCTCACCTTTCAAACTGTGTAACAAGTTTGAATTGCTCGTGTAAGTGAACATAGATACAATTCCAATTTTCTTTCCAGGAACTTAAATAAAACAAGTAGAGCAGGACAAGGCCGATTAGCGAAGATTATGGTACACCACTAATTTGAAGATAACCAAGAATTGATAGTGATAATCACCCATTGTCGGTCTTCCCTGCGGATATAGTTCCGACTCAAAGCTTCCCAAACTTTGGTCTCAAACAGTTGCATCGAAAAATCTTTCCATCTCCAAAGGAGTTAGAACATTTTCTAACTTGAGTCTGAAAAATTAAATAAATAAATAGACATCCAAAAGCACGTAAACAATGTAATCTAAGAGGAGCTGCAGAAGTAGAACCAAATAAATCACAGGAGAGAGGAAATAAAAAAGGAACAAACTTTCTCATACCCTCCAGCGTAATTTAATATTAGAAATTGTCTCCTGAATTCAAGTTTGCCCAGAATGAGTTTTTGGACTAGTAATCCAGCGCTGCAACTATGGCTACCTGGAGAGAGACAGACAGAGATTGGCAGCTTGAGATGAATTTGGGGCCTCTTGGGTTCATCAGAGAAGAGAGGAGAAGTGAGAGATGAGAGATGGGGCTCCATTTCAGAGCATAAAAAATGACGGTGAAAAAAAAGTTACAGGTGCAGTATTTCTAGAGGCCATTTAACCAAAAGTTTTAGAGGGAGGGTCATTTTTCCAAAAAGTATACAAGCTAAGGTCAAAGTCACCAATTTCCCTACAATTAAACATGCTGATCATCTTTGGGATTATTGGCACCGAAGGGTTGGTATCAAAATTGTGTTATTTTAATCAAATTTTACCAATAATTTTTACATGAACATGAACCATCAACGAAACAATGGAATCTGTTATTATCCCGAAGAATTATCTGTCTCTCTGTAATCTTGGAGATGAGCTTGATGGCCTCATGGCAATCGCCGCATACACGAAGGTTCTTCACAACTCGAATTGTATCTTTAGGAGCAGTGCTGATGAGACCAAATGCAATAGCCAGCTTCTCACTATGACAACCAAGGAAATGCTCCTTCTCCTCCTCTTCTATGTCAAACAACACAAAGTCTGTGGTTGGAACATAACCTGCTAGTTTCAGTTCCTTAGCCAACTCATTGAGCTTTGTGTATATCTTCTCAGACAATGTGTGGGACTTGTCTCCAACAAGGAATTCGTGAACAACCCCGTTCACTTCGATCCAACTGCAACCGGGGATTTTCTTCATCCCTTGCTCATTCATTCTTGACCTAGTGTATGCTGCCTCATCCCATTTTTGACTTGCAGAGTAAATGTTTGACAGGAGAACATAGTGTGCTGAGTTCCATGGTTCTAACTCAATGAGTTGTTTCAGTACGAGTTCAGCAAATTGGATATGCGCGTGTAGCCTACATCCACCCAACAACGCTCCCCAAACGACGGAATTAGCCTTCATTGGCATAGTTTTGATTAAGTTATAAGCTTCATCCAACAAGCCAGCACGGCCAAGAAGATCCACCATGCATCCATAATGCTCAATTGTAGGAGTCAAGGAAAAGACACTACTCATGTTGTTGAAATACCTTCGGCCTTCATCAACGAGACCAGCATGAGAACACCCACAAAGTAGGCCCATGAATGTGTTCCCATCAGCTCGAATCCCATTCTTCTCAACTTGTCCGAAGAGTCCGAAAACAGCTTTGACATGTCCATTCATAGCAAGCCCAGACATTGCTGCATTCCAAACCACATGGTCTCTTTTCTTCATCCCTTGAAAGACTTCCCAAGCTTGAACCATGCTCCCACATTTGGCATACATATCAATCAAAGCTGTACCAAGAACAGGGTTCATAAAAAATTCATGTCTATCTATCAAACTGCTAGCCCAGTCCCCGAGTTCCAGTGCTCCTAATCTTGCACAAGCAGAAAGAAACCCAACCATCGCATAACAATCTGGTTTCAAATTTTCTTTCTGCATTTGAAAGAATAGGTCTATGGCTTCTTTTGGAAGCCCATTTGATGCATACCCCAGAATCATGCTACTCCAAGATACTATATCCTTCTCATGCATTCCATCGAAGACACCCCGCGCTTTCATCATTTGTCCACACTTGGCATACAAATCAACTAGTGAGGTGGCCACAAACACATTCTTTCCCATGCCAATCTTGGTTATGTATGTATCTATCCACTCCCCACTGCTTAAATCTCCTAACTTACCACATGCTGATAGAACCCGAACAACGCTAAAACTATCAGGAGTTAAACCCATCTCCAACAACCTCCGAAATGTATCAATAGCTTCTTTATACTGACCAGCTCCAATGTACCCACAAATGATGGCAGTCCAAGAAACCATATTTTTGTCAGGAATATCATTGAAAACTTTATGGGCATGTTCCAAATACCCACACTTTGCATACAAGCACAGTAAACTAGTCTTAACATAAACATCAAAATCAAACCCCGTTTTCACCACAAGGGTATGAATGTTCAAGCCGAAATAAAAATCCGAACGCCTAGCACAAGCTTTTAAAACAAAAGGGAAGGTGAAACTATTGGGCAAGAACCCCTTTGTCCGCATAGAACTATAGAATTGGATAGCCCCGTCAAAGCAGTCGGCAGAAACTAGGCCACGGATCATGGTGTTCCAAAGAAAAATATTGGGTTGTGTGGTTTGGTGAAAGATGAGGCGAGAGTAGTTCGCGTGCCCAAAATCAAAGCCGGAGCGCAAAACCATGTTGAGAAGATAGTGGTCTTGGTCGAGACCAAGGCGGAGGAGCCGAGCGTGGGCATGCTTGAGGTGCTTGAAGGAGTTGAAGCCTTGAAGTAGGCATTGCTTGGTCTCCAAGGCTTTCGAAATTACAGGGGAGACTCTGCTGGGCCAGATTGTCATAACCTATCTTCAACTGTTGAGAAGTTTGGATGTCAACAATTCAACGGTCATCTTAAATGTGCAATTTTGGTCATGTTCATGAATTACCTCTAGATCCAACAGTCAGAAAAGAGTTGTTCCAAACTAGAGCACCAGAATTTGTGGTCCATAATGGGGAATTAAAAGCACTTGAAGGGTGGTGCTGCATCATATACAACAAAAATGAAACAAGACCATGATGAGCTAAAAGAAAAACAAAGACAAAATTTACAGCTACGCTAAATGACCAATCTAATTGAACACATAACAATAAGAATCTGCTAGCTTGCTAAGAAACTAAAGATAAACTTATCAAGAAGTCAAAACTTAAATCAATCAAATTAAAGGCATCATAAGATAAACAAATACAAGGAAATGAGAACCTTGTAAGGATCCATGGGGAGAGAGACAAAGAGAGAGAGAGAGTGAGAGAAGAAGTGATTTTTTTCTAGAAGAGATGAAATTTTATTGCATAAGACAATTAAAGCAGGGGTGGTCAACATGGCCACAACAGACAAACAGAAAACATAAAAACAAACATTGTGAGCAAAGCAGACCCCTAAGACGCCTAACCAGGAAAACCTGTATGGACTGTCTTATCCAGAAAAGCTAGTGAATGGCAGCTTTCCAGTCAAGGCCCACAGCTTTGGAATCATGTGGCAAATGACAATCGAAGACTGAAATGTAAATTTGGGGATTCTATAAATAGACGGGGGTGGGTTGTGGGTCGCGGGCATGAGAGAGAGAGAGAGAGAGAGAGAGAGATTGGCAGCTTGAGATGAATTTTGGGCCTCTAGGGTTCACCAGAGAAGAGAGATAAGAGATGAGACATAGTGCTCCATTTCAGAACATAAAACATGAAAGTGAAAAAAAGTTATAGGTGGGCAATAGAAAGTATTTATAGAGGCCATTTAACCAGAGCTTTAAAGGGAGGGTCTTTTTTTCCAAAAATTATACAAGCGAAGGTCAAAGCCACCAATTTCCCAAGAATTAGAGTGAGAGAATACTGAAGGGCAAAGAGAGAGAGAGAGAGAGAGAGAAGAAAAGAGATAAGAGTGCTTCCTTGTTTTCTTCTTCTTTCTAATTGTTCAACAATTTTTGAATCTAGATAAGATAATTTGTTCTACCCATTATTGATATATATATATATATATATATATATATATATATAGTGGAGATAAGAGTTTTAGAGTGTTAACAATAGAGTTGCATCAAAGTTACAAGGTAATTAAAAAACATGAGATCAACACCAACTATAGGAGAGGAGAGCATGACTTGAGAGAGTCATGACATTGTGAATAAATTTCCGTTTTTCTTCCTATATGTTGGCGATCTATAGGAAGAAAAACATAAATTCATTTGGGAAACAGCTCTTTTGAGTAACATAAAAAAAATGAATTCCATAAAACAGATAAGTCACTTAGTTATTTTATTCCAGAAATAAGTATTGAAAAGAACTGAACCTGGATAACAGGATCATGGGTAGGCTCAGGAAAATGACCTTTACGGCCAGCACACTCAATGTCAAAGCTCAATATGAGAAATGGAACCATCTTCAAAAATTCCCCTTCTGGAGCATGGCCATGGCTGATCCAGTCTGAATATCTAAGAAAATGGTCTGTCGAGGAAAGATTTGCCAACTGTGTTGCAAATTGCAATCAATCAAGAAACAAAGAAAGAGGAAAAAGTACATTTCTTTGATATGAAGCTCTTCATACTACCAAGATTATCAATTTGTATGCCCCTATCAAGAATACCTGGCAGTTTATGAATAAACCATTATCAGCAAGCCACAATGGAAACATAGCACAGCAGTACACCATGACCATTGGCCAGGAGATGCAAGACACACGAAAAGCTTCAGATTTTTGTGGAGTTACTAGTGATTCAATCTCTATCTCTCTCTCTCTCTCTCTCTCTCTCTCTCTCTCTCTCTCAATACAAAAGCTAACCTTCCTTTGTAGCCCCAAAAATTCGGATAATTGCAGCGACCCAGACCAATTAGGCAAACAAATCTCTAAGGCTCTCTGCAACAACATAATCAATCTTCAAATTCAATTGCTGAAAAGCTACAGCCTAGAAGGAAAAACACAATTAATTATTAAAAAAACATCAACATAAAAA
Source organism: Prunus kanzakura (assembly GCA_020521455.1). NCBI lineage: Eukaryota > Viridiplantae > Streptophyta > Magnoliopsida > Rosales > Rosaceae > Prunus > Prunus kanzakura. The sequence goes on along the minus strand of BPUM01001082.1, from coordinate 91,677 downwards.
ATCAAACAGATGGCTAGGAATTATTTTTTTTATAATGGTAACCCATTACAGAAAAAAGCCATTCGAGCAAAATTTGAAGACTGACCGTTTTCTGCTTATGCCTTCGTTCATCATGGCTTCGGGTTTATCAGGGTTTTGGGGTCTGCTGGTGGAGGAAGAAGGGGAGCAGAAGAGGTATTCCCTCCAATTGAAGGGGGTGTTTTTCTTTGGTTTTTATTACCAAACGCTGCGTTTAGGAACCTATACTATACTATACTATTTTTTCTTTTTCTTTTTTCTTTTGAACATCAGTCTCTTTTTTTGAGTATCGGTTTTGAAAACACCCTTCCTAGATTTTAGATGACTAATTGAGGATTGACACATGGCCAAAGTGATGCTGCTCCTGCTAGAACCATTTGGGAGCTCATGTCATCTCCAGTCATGGGCCATAGGCCAAATATATCCCTAAATTAATACAAAACTCGTCTCCAATCATGGGCTAAAAAAATTTATGGCCAAATTTGGAGAGTCACATTTGGACATTTAGGCCATCTCCAGCCATGGCTATATCTCAAATATAGCCCTAAAATAATGTAAAATCCTCTCCAGCCATGGATTAAATAAAATTTTGGCCAAATTTGGAGGGCCACATTTGGCCCTTTAGCCCTCCAACCGGGCCACTTGTAGCCCAGTTTGGGCCTAGGCCAAATTTTTGTGGGGCCCATGCATTTGCTTTTCAACGGCCAAAAGTAAAGCACACTGAAGTCATGACATATATGTATTTTTAAAAGCCTTTTTAAATGCTTCAATTGATGTTGTTTGAGACAAAAGTATAAAATATTATTGGTCATGACCGTTGAGGTCAGACCATTGAAACCCTTCATCTTCTTCTTCTTCTTGTTTTTTTTTTTAGCTTATGTGGTCACCTTTTTAAATGTTTTCAAGTGTTGTTCAAAAGAAATTATAAGAAATTCTTGGTCATGACCGTTGGAGGTCAGACCATTGAAACCCATCTTTTTTTTTTTTCTTTTTTATAGTTTCCCTTCTTCTTTTAGTTTCCTTTTTTTTTTTTTGTTTCCTTTGTTCTTATCAACCTATACATGTCATATATGGAATATTGTCTCTAAATAGTAGTTTAATTAAATTAAACAATATATAGTTGTGGAATGTATGAGTATTGTACCATAGTTTTTTTCAAAATAATAAAATATGAAGGATCCTAAAATATAGCCCTGTATGGCTGGAGATGGAAAATTTTATAGGAAATTGGTTAAATACCCATTTCTAGACATAGTTCTATAAAGAAACCCTATACCATTCAATATATATAAACACATCCAAAATAAACCCAAAAATTGACAGTTGTCGATTTCTTAAATTCAACAGCTATGTTGGATTACTGTTTTTCCCTTTTGCTTTGTCTATTAATCAACTCAATCTTCATCAACACACATCTCGAACTTTCTTCTTCTTCTTCAACAATCGAGCTCTGCTTCTGGCTTTTCTCCTAGTCCAATTCCCATTTAATCTTCATCATCTCCACCACAGCCCTCGCCGACTCCATCACCACAACCCGTCGCCGATTCACCTTCGCCCAAAACTCTATCTCTGATTTCCCTTCCTCCATCTCCGTCGGACGCTCCAATGAACACACCATCCTTCTTCATCTCCGACGCTACCGCAATCATCTCCGTCTCAATCTCCGTCGGCCGACGACACACCTCCAATTCCTTCTCCAGCGTCGTCGAATCCGAGCGATGTCAACCACAGCAACCTCAATGCAGACGGAGACGGAACTATGAACTCCTCTGGAGGAATGAGTCTGGCAAAGAAGGCAGGGATCGTACTTGGATTGATCGTTGGATAAAATTCATCGATCTCAGTATGGATACGCCGCCAGGAGAGAGATTCTCTGAAGAACTACTCAGTCTCTCATACACAAAAGCTCTTAGAGGTTATTGTGAAGTTTTTAATTTCTCGTAATTTTTTGTTGTTGTTAATTTATGTGTTTTCTTAGTGTATGATTGAATTGAGATTTTGGCAATGGTGATATGGTGATTCAATTTGATTCTTCATTTTTTGGAGCGCCGACGATGGTAGAGTTGGTGGTAGTCATAATTTTGGAATGAGTTCTTGGCGTAAAATACTTAATTAGTCAATATGAGTCATTGCTGTATTGGTTTTTCTATTTTAGAATGATATAATATTTGGAATTAGAGATTTAGAATTCATTATGCTTGTTTTTCTCATTGTTGTTGACTTGTTTGGCATTGTCTGTGTATGCTATCTAATGTTTGGTTACTGAGAAAATTGAATAAAAGAAAAGAAAATTTGATAATTACTGTTCTTGGATTTAGATTCTCAGTGATCTAGGTTCTTTGTGATTTTAATGTGTAAAACACTATTTAGTGTTAACTTGGTTTTGATGTTAGATGTAATTTTTCAAGTAAAGCACTACTAAGTTAGCAGATGTGTGTGTCTGGGCATATTCACGTATCTACTTACAGATGCGTTTAGTATACATGATGCATTGAGTGCATTTGTGCATGAAAATATAAGAAAACTACGGAGACACATGATCCATACATGAGTTTGACTGTAGTCTCTGTGATATGGGGTGAAGTCAAGGTACCTCAGCATTTTTCTGTAAATTCAGCCTAAGTGCTTCAGTTGACTATTAGCATAATTGCCTAGGGTATGTAATTTGAAGTAGTGGTTAAGTAAAAAATTTAGCTTATAAGGATATAATTAACTTGTTGAAAAGATTCCTGTGATGATGCAAATAGTTTTATTGGCACTATATCGAACCAATGCTAATTTGCCAACCTTAATTCAATCTAGATATATTGAAAGCTGAAACTTGGATTTGCAAGCTCTTCATTGAAGCATGGGGGCTTTTATTTTACATATTGTTTTTCACATTTGTAGATAAAATATTCGTAAGGGCAAAACTTTGTACCCTAAAGGAAAACCAGATCTTTGATTTTATGCTGATGAATTCCCTTCCATAAATGTTAGTCAAACAATGAGTGTGACATTCTTTTCATTCGATGGTTTTCAGTTATACAAATCTGTTATGCATAAGTGTGGATACTGATAAATACTTGTGTATTTGTCGTCACATGTATCTACATATTGACATGTCTCTGTGTTCTTGTACGCATGATTGCCAGTGTAGTTTTTTAATGTATGTCTTACATGTATATATCAATATGCATGTATCTATCTATATACACAAATAGCCTTAGGCTCCTCAAGCATGTTAGTTGGGTCATTGATTAGGATTACAAGTCAGTGAATTCACTCAAGTAGGCATCTTTCTTATTTCATGGGAAATGCCCCCCATTCTCCCTCTCGCTCAAGTAGGCATCTTTCTTAGCTTGTGTACTATTTGGATTCTTTATCGTACCTATTATGCAAATGAAATGACGTAGTTGTTAACTTCCAGTAAGTGGTATGAACAGTTGTTATATTGTTCATACCATGCTACTGAGATGATTTCTATGACATAGTATTAACAGTGCACTTCTATAACATAATATTAACAGTATACTTCTATGGCATAATATTAACAGATTTTCAGTAACAAAGCATGCTCTATATTTTGCTCTATATATAGCTATGCACTTGAAGTTTATGATATGCATAATGTAATTTTTACTAGGAAGATAGTGTTATGACATAGTATTAACAGTGTTTTTTTTTTCTTCTTGTAAAGGTATTTCCTTTTGCCTTTGCGATTGTTTCTGGTGAAACTGTGAACAATTGGAGATGGTTTCTGCAAAGGATATCGGATGTCTTGCTGGGCCTTTTTTTGGGTTTTTTTTTGTATGAAATGGTATTAACAATGTACTTCTATGATATGGTATTATCAATGTACTTCTATGATATGGTATTAACAATGTACTTCGAGCTTGCTGGGCTTGTTTTAGGTTTTTTGTGTTGGGCTTAGTTTAAGTTAATCAATGGCAGTCATGTAATTTATAGGAACTTCTACACTGTACTACTATGACATGGTATTAACAATGTACTTCGGGCTTGCTGGGCTTGTTTTGGGTTTTTTTTGAGTTTTTTGTGTTGGGCTTGTTTTAAGTTAATCAGTGGCAGTCATGTAATTTATAGGAACTTCAATACTCATTTCTTATGTAGTAAATGATTTTTGGGTAAGTTTCTAAAGTGCATTCCATGTGGTTTTTTTTTTATAATATCAGCCCCTATTTTGGGTATATTACTAAAGCTCCCAAAAATTTAGCCCGGCACTATTCTTTAAAAAATTAATATTTTGGAGGGCTAAATTTTTAGCCCTAAACTACATTTAGCCCTATGACTGGAGATGGCCTTAGCCCTCCAACTAGGCCAAATGTAGCCAAGCTTTGGCCTAGGCCAAATTTTTTTGTGGGCCCAGAGCATGTGCTTTCCAAGAGGAGAAAGTATAATGCGTGGGCAAGAGCACAAAACATCTCGTGCAATTGTAGATCCAACAACCAATATTAAAGGCACGTTGACATCATCGATGACGTCAACTAGCTGTTAGGTTTTTATTTTTATTTTTAATAACCTTTTTAAATATTTTTACATTTTTTTTGTTTATATATATATATATTAAAAATATATTGTCTCTAAATCGTAGTTTAATTAAATTAAACAATACATAGTTGTGGAATATATAAGCGTTGTACCATAGTTTTTCTCAAAATAATAAAATATGAAGGATCCTAAAATATAGATGGAAAAATTTAGCCCTGGACTATTCTTTAAAAAATTAATATTTTGAAGGGCTAAATTTTTAGCCCTGGACTACATTTAGCCCTATGACTGGAGATGGCCTTAAAGATGAACTTTGGGGCCGTTTACTTATCAAGAATGGAGGAAGTAATTAGCCTTAAGATGAATTTAGCCCTATGACTGGAGATGGCCTTAAGATGTTTACTAACCATATGAAATCAGCACATGAATGGAGTTTATTCCCATTGTTATTGTTTACTAATTCTCATGAATCAAAACCAAAACTAATTTGGTTTATTGGGAGCATGTGAATTAGCACTCAAACTCAAAGGAGTAAATTAGGGCTAAGGCCTTTTTCGAGTTATTTGGGGAAATGGAGGTTACAGAAAAATATTAGAGGTGAATACGAGATCTTTTCGGGTCATTTGGCCTTTTTTGGGAACTTTTCGGAGCTCGAATGTATTTTTTGTGAATTTTAGAAGTTCATAAAATTATAAATTATACTTTAAATTACTGAAGCACTCACCTTCGCCCTCATCTCTGGATGAACTTTCTTTTCACCAACTAGAATTCTTATCTTTTCAATTTCCACAAGTAAAAGCTTTGCTCTTTTGGTTAACCACTTGAAAGTTTGATCAATCATTTAGTTGGTTGTGGTTATATATGGGTAGAAGAACTCATTTTGTTATTCTTGTTCTATAAATTTGGCAAAAATTTCATCTAGGTACTCGTTGAATTTATAGGGCAGTTTTTGCTTCCATAAAGATTCTTAAGAGTGACATTCTCGGTTAGTTTGGGATGGGATGTTGGCAGCCTCACAGCCTACAAAATACGATTAGTTTAGGGTTAGCTTAGGTCCTATAATTTATGGAAAATATTAGGTACTTTTTTTTGGGAGCTGATTTTCCCACTCTCATTTTCTCCACTTACACTCCCTTTTACTTTTTAATATTTTTAATTAGATTTTTCTACAAAGCGGTTATTTTCTGGCAATAAAACAAAGGAGCAGTGCGCAATGCTGGAATAGTGACATTTTGGGCCTTTATTGCGTTTTTGGAGCCCAAGATGACCTCAGATGGGTTCGTGACCTTCTGGAGAAGCGTTCAGAACATTTTTATCTTTAAAACCAGCTATCTTGGGCCGAATTTGGAGGAGATTTGAGGCCAAAACGTGGCTGGGCAGATTGTGGGCAGATTCTCCTAATCCAATATGGATTTTATATCCTAGTATTATTTTATTTTAACCTAGTTTCCTTGTGGGGATTGGGCAGCTGGGTTTTAGGAGGTATTTAAGTTATTTTCACAGAAAATTTAGGGACTTCTCTTTTGGCTTTTGAACGCGACTTTTGCTAAGGTTTTGGAAGGACTTCTACTTCTAGGTGTTTTTATTCTTATTCATTCGAATGATATTTTCTTTAATTTTAATTATGAGCATGCGTAACTAATTCTTTTTTGCTAGGGTGAAGCCTGGAACATTAGCATGAATATGTAATTTTTATTTAATTGCTTATGATTGATTGCATGCATACTTTGAATTGTTAATCACTCACTACTACAAAAATGGAAAAAGACGACCAGAAAAAGATGACGGTATAAGATAAAACCGTCGTTGTATTTAAACAGACGACGGTATAAAAAAAACCCGTCGTGGATAAGTTCCTTACTGTTGAATATTTTTAAAAGACGACGTATACAAATAAAAAAAGCGTCGTTTTTAAAAAAGGATTTCTTCAGAGATAAAATCTGACCAAAAAACAACGACAGCAGGTATGAATCCACCGACGTAGAAAATAAAGACGACAGTTCACCAAAAAACCTGCCGTGTTAACTCCTAACTAAACACGACCAACTGTTCTTAATCCGCGTCGTATAATATAATGGAATCCACGTCTGTATACTACGACGGTGCATTCTCTGTAAATCGCCGACTTATTATTTTGGAGTATACTACGACGGTACCTACAACACTACTGTCGTTTTTATTTACCACGTCCTAAGTTCAAATTACCATCGTATTTGTTTAGTTTATACGTCTGCCTTCTCTGTAAACCGCCGTCTTATTTTTATAGCTTTTTAAAATTAATTAATTTTTCTTTTATTTTGGTAATATCTTTCTTAACACAAAACAAAATTTAATATTCAATCCTCAACAACATTTTCATCTTAAAAGGCAAAATCTCTTCGTGTTAAATATTGATCAATATTTACACAATATATGTACACAAATTTGGCAAATACATCGTGGTTTCTTTTCTGCCTTCACCCTCAGCTTGTTCAACTGTTTCTTCCTCTCAGATGCAAGCTGGGCCCTCTCCTTCCTCTTGTTCTCAAGCTCCTGCACAGCCACAGATGAATATCTAATAATTTCAGAAAATCAAAATCAACAAAGTATGAAAAGCTCACTCCTCGATTCCCATTTTCATCAAAATCAACTGTTTCTTCAAAACTCCTGTGTAGCAAGGGTGGAACCAGACTTAGAACCTGTTGTGGGTTGTGCCCTCGTATGCCTTCAAACGGGCAAGTGCGGCTGCAAACCCATGCAGGTTCTAAGGCTGGTTCCACCCTTGCTACACAGGAGGATGTAGCAAACCCATGGGAAGTGAGGAATCATTCTGCAAACCCATTTGCTTTCAGAAAGACAATTTCTTGTGAGGGTTAAAAAACGCGTGAAAAAATGCTATTTAAACAAAATAACCGTAAATATCCACGTCGGTTATAATATAAATACCGACGTCATATTTGAATAATCAACATCATAACTACATCGGAAATCCAAAAGTCATTTGGCGCGTATTAAGAAGATAACTACATCGGAAATCCAAAAGTAACCACATCGGTTTATTAAAATACACAGTCGTTGAATTTATAAGTACAACGTCAGTTTAGAGAAAAAAAGCGCCGTCATAACCACGTTGGAAATCCAAAAGTCATTTGGCGCGTATTAAAAAGAGAACGACGTCGTTTTCAGAACCGCAAAGTAACCACGTCGGTTTATTAAAATACACAGTCGTTGAAATTACAAGTACAACGTCAGTTTAGAGAAAAAAAAACGCCGTCATAACCACATCGGAATTCCAAAAGTCTTTCGGCTGTTGTGATAACCACGTCATTTATGAATTATCTACCATCGTTATAACTAAATAATACGGCGGTTTTTTAATAACAACGTCATTGTATTGAACTCTGGGAAAATATATAAACTTTTCGTCACCTGACCTAATATTTTACAGTTTTCTCTTCCCGATAAAGTATCGTAGTTTCCCTATCATTTCCCAAATCACCATTTTCGTCACCTGACCTAGCATCATCGTCTGAATCATCGTCTTCATCTCCAAATCACCATTTTGGTCTTCGTCTTCGTCGGAAGGAAACACTTCTTTGCACGCCGGTGTTATTCAAGGTTTTTTCTCACTCTCTTCCCTTTTTTTACTTTTCATTTGCATGCCGTAGTTGTCTGGAAACAAGATTCTGTCAAATTGAAGAAATCTTTCACTGGTTTTGATTAAATACATAAGTAGATACTCTCACGACGCCAAAAGACGACAGTTCTGTCTTGTTTTCGATGATAGAATGGACACACCACGACGGCCGTAATGCAAACTGCACGACGGTGGCTAAAAACCGTCATGGTGTGACAATTAATACGTCGAAAACAAGATAAAACCGTCGTCTAGTGAGAGAAGAACAATCGTTTTGTAATTTTAAACCACGTCGGTTATTGTTAATAACCGACGTAGTTTATGCACATTTACGTCATGAAATATATAAAACCGTCGTCTTATTTTCATTCATGATCTAAGAGACTGTTTAATAGGACGTCACTTTTTTAGTGTTACCGTCGTTGTTTTGTATTATTACGTCGTTTCTTTTTAATAACCGACGTTGTTTTCCTGGCAGATTAATCAAAAATGGTTTCGAAATCTCAAAACAAGGAAGCTGAAGCGTCAAAGGCCAAAGCAGGTTCAATGGCACAAGGGGATGAACCCAAAACAGGTTCAGTGGAAGTTGAAAAATCAACTCAAAGAAAACCCTCGAAGAGGATGAGATTTTCCTCAACCTCAGAGAAAGACTCGAGCACAGCCACATTTGTTGAGGAGCCAAAATCTGGTCGCGGTATCAGCACAATGAGCCGTGTTGTGAAGAGGAAAATTGAGAAGGTTAAGCCTATGGTTGAGTTCAATAAAGATGGCAAACCACATGGCAACGCTGCTGTTGAGATGCAGTCTTTCATTGGTGTTTTGGCACGCACCAGAGTCCCTCTTGTGGACAAGAAATGGAAACAATTACCCAAGGACGTGAAGGAGTAGATTTGGGAAGCTGTTCAAATGTGCTATGTTATTGGGGATAGTTACAAGAACTTGGTCTTGCAGTCTGCCGCCAAAAAATGGAAGGATTTCAAGTATAACGTAACTAGGCAGTATATCCTTCCTTACGCACATGACAGGGAGAGGTTAAGAGAAACCCCTGCGCTTTATAAGTTCATAGAGAAATCGCAATAGGATGCCTTCGTAGCTTCAAGGTTAACCCCAGATTTTGAGGCTAAGCATGCTGAGCAGAAGGAGAGGAGGGAGAAATTGGAGTACAACCATAGGTTGTCTAGAAAAGGGAATGTTGGTTTGACGGACCAATTGGTAGAAACCATGCCTGAAGGTCAAGAAATCGATCGAGCTGTTCTGTGGAAGAAAGCAAGAGAAGATAAAACAGGAAACATCCTTGATCCAAAGGCTGCAGAGAAGGCAAAACTAATCGTAAGTCTCACTAACTCTGTTCTAAATTTGAAAAACAGAGTATTTGATTTTGGTATAGACGTCGTTTATCTTTACATAAGCGACGTTATAAAATGAACACCACGACGGGCTTAATTTACGGACGTTTAAAAATGAATAGGACGTCGGTTTTTGAATAAAGTAGATGTCTAGATAGAATTAATACGACGGATTAAATTATTCTATGAACTGCATTTTTGTTTTAAGTTTACTCACGCACACACTCTCCCTCTCTCTGTCTATTTCACTGAAATTTGTGGTGCACAATTTCTGGAAAAGAATGCATATTTCAATCGAGTTTTTTCACTTCTTCATTAAAACTTACGACGGTTTTATCTTATCTAGACGTTAGAATGCTTATACAACGACGGTAATTTTGTGCAGCCGTATGGAATTGGACATCTACGTCTGTTTGTTTAATAATCCGTCGTCTTACTTTGAATACTACGACGGTCTTTGATTTATGTCTTAATCTGTTTTATTTTGAATATACGACGTATTTTTATATACCGACGTGTAAAGTATAAACAACGACGGTATTTATATACAGACGTTTTAAATTAATACCACGTCAATCATTTAAGAAAAACCGTCGTTTATAATTTACAACGTCGGTATATGTATCTGTCATACACCCTGCTCAGGTTCTAACAATCTCTCTTTCTCTCTTTTAGGATGATTTGCAAAAGCAAGTCTCCGAAGGCACTCTGACTGTCTCCGGGAGCAATGATATCTTGACTCTGGCTTTGGGAACCCCCGAGCATGGTGGGAGAGTCAGAGGAGCTGGTGCTGGCATTACCCCAACTCAGTTCTTCAATTTGCCGAAACAGCAGAGAGTGAAATTTGGTGACAAATTGAAGGAAAGTGTGAGGGAGGCAGTCAGAGAAGAGACCTTGAGGATTGAGGCGAAGTCAAGGGAAACTATAATGGAAGCAGTCAGAGCAGAGAGGGAGGCTATGTTGGCATATATCCGTCAACTAATTCCTAATTTTGATCCCAGCCAGATGCTCCAAACCCCAATTTCTCCAAGGACTCCAATTCCTCCAATTATTTTACCCCCTCAAGGTCAAAGCCCAAAAAATCCAATGTCTGATAAGGCAAGTTGCTCTGGGGCCACTAATATCAGACCCCTAGCTTTGGAATTAGAAGATCCGAAGCCTGAAGTTGATACTGCTGCAAAAGAGAAAGAGGACACGGTAAAATCTCTGCTATTTTCTATTTCTGCTTTTTAAATTTTAAAAAGACGTCGCTCCTTTTAATAGCCGACGTTAAAATTTAAAATAACGACGGTATGTACGTCTGTTTCTTACAATACACGTCGTGTTTCGTTAAATACCACGACGCTTTTATAAACTGTCGTCTATTTCATGATTTCATTAACTGTATTTATATTAGACGACCTTTCTATAGTATAGCGACGTTATAAATTCAATACAACGACGGTTATCTATTTACCGACGTGTATAACCTTTTCTCCGTCAGTATTAACTAGAAACCGTCGTTTATATTATATACCACGTCTGTTTTTTGTGTTTAGTTAGAGTCGTTTATTTTAGTTCACACACAAACTAACTTATATTTCTTTATTAATTTCTTTTAACAGGATCTCTCAAAGCTAGACATGCCACCTCCTCTGTTAGCCTTATGCCAACATTTTCGGACCAAGTTGTTGCCTGGTAACGAGGCTCTAACAATTCACATGCCCAAGGAAGTGTTTGGCTTTGAGCATGATACCTTCCTCTTCACTGAAGAAGTTTTGCAGTTTGGTTCCATGGTTGAGATAGGAACCATAGTGATATCAGTATACATGAGGTAATTCTCCCTAATCCCATTTTGTTTTACATTTTCCTTTCTTTTAAATTAAAATGTCATTTAATTGACTTTCATATATTTAGGTTCCTATTTGACTATTTAAAAATGGCAAATATTGTAAACCTTGTTGGCCTCGTGGACCCTGGGCTAGTGAGCTCTGGAGCTGGATCAATATCAGACCGAATAAAAAACCTGTCAAACCGCCTGAATACAGCAGATGGGAATCAATTTTTCTTGGTCCCTTATAATCCAGGGTTAGTACCATTTAAAGTATTTTCCTGAGCTTCTAATATTTTTCTTTCTAATATGAATCATTATGTGCAGGGGTCATTGGGTGATGGTAATTGTGAGACCATTAACGGAGACTGCCTATTACATGAATTCACTGCCAAAACGCATGGTTGACGACGACATGAAAAATATAGTGAATACGTAAGTTGATTTCTTCTGATTTAAGATTTTTCCTATAAAGTATTTAAATAAACGACGGTTTTTAATAATACCGACGTTATTATAAAATATAACGACGGTAAGATATTACCGACGTTTTAATTTAACTACCACGTCAGTATTTTCTTAAAAACGTCGTTTTAATTTAACTACCACGTCGTTTGCGTTTTATTTAAGAACGTTTTAATTTTTTCTGCTCAATTTTTTGTCATACGACATTTTTTACTCTTACCGACGTTATAACGTTACACAACGACGGTTAGATTTTACCGCCGTTTTAAACTAAATATAACGTCTTGGTTTAAAAAACTCCGTCGTTTTGACTGATTTACCACAACGGTTACTATTTGTATTTAAATTTTTTGTTTTGTCATTAACACCCTTCGTTTTCTTGTAACAGGTCAATTAAAATGTTTAACATTCATATAAATAAAAATTCACGTAAACAGCAGGCCATTTGGAAAAATCTACACGGCACTCCTGAACAACCAACAAGTGTAGAGTGTGGCTATTACGTGATGCGATTCATGAGAGATATAATTCATGATCCAGACCTAAATTTTGAGAAGAAGGTAAAACGCAACAATTTAGATATACTTTCTTTATTTTACTGCGTCATATTTTTGTTTAAAACCGTCGTTTGTATCTTTATAACACGTCGGTTTTTGGGTTTATTTTGCAGTTTGACAAGAAAAAAGATAAACTTCAGTATAAACAAGAGGATATTGACGAAGTTAGGCATGAATGGGCAGAATTCGTGAACAAGCAAATACCGAAGAATAATTGATGTAGATAAATATTTATGAACAATGTTTAGGTTTAATTTAGTTTATTTAAAATGTACATAAATATTTTGTTGTAATCAAGCGAACAAAAATCAAAAAAATTAAATTTTGTTTTAAAACTTGTTTAGTTCCCAAAAACCGACGTTTGATTCTAATTTACACGTCTCATACGTGTAAACAATGGTCGTCTTGCAGTAACTGGAAATATAACATCGACGGTAATTCTTAAAAACGACGTGTAATAGTCATAACAACGACGGTTTATAATTAATTCATCCTGTATAAATGAATTTGTACTCATATACTACGTCCGTTAGTATAACCTTATCGACGTCGTAATACTATACAAAGGCAGATATTCTTAAATATCCGCCTTTATATATTTAAACAACGTCAGTTATATACACTAAAATGACGTGTAATAGTAATAACAACGACGGTTTATAATTAATTCATCCTGTATAAATGAATTTGTATTCATATACTACGTTGGTTAGTGTAACCTTATCGACGTCGTAATACTATACAAAGGCGGATATTTTTAAATATTCGCCTTTATATATTTAAACAACGTCAGTTATATACACTAAAATGACGTGTAATAGACATAACAACGACGGTTTATAATTAATTCATCCTGTATAAATGAATTTGTATTCATATACTACGTCGGTTAGTATAACCTTATCGACGTCGTAATACTATACAAAGGCGGATATTCTTAAATAAGAATATCCGCCTTTATATATTTAAACAACGTCAGTTATATACACTAAAATGACGTGTAATAGTAATAACAACGACGGTTTATAATTAATTCATCCTGTATAAATGAATTTGTATTCATATACTACGTCGGTTAGTATAACCTTATCGACGTCGTAATACTATACAAAGGCGGATATTTTTAAATATTCGCCTTTATATATTTAAACAACGTCAGTTATATACACTAAAATGACTTGTAATAGTCATAACAACGACGGTTTATAATTAATTCATCCTGTATAAATGAATTTGTATTCATATACTACGTCGGTTCGTATAACCGTATCGACGTCTTAATACTATTCTTAAATATCCGCCTTTGTATATTCTTAAATATAGTTTCAACGTCGGTTTATTATGTTTAAAGTCGTTGTAAAGGGATACAACGTCGGCTAGGTCATTTTTAATTTAATTTTTATTGACTTTTATATTTTATTTAAATCCATATTAAATTCATAACTAAATCCAAAAATTAAACTGAGAACTACCAAGCATTGGAATATTGTCTCTATCCTAAAGCTTTAAAAAATATAATTTTGGAAATATTTTTTTATTGTATTTAATTACTAATATTAATAATATATTCAAAACAAAATCCGAAAAATATATCAGCAAATTCTATGCACTGATTGAGACAATATCTTGCCTGTTAAGGCCTGAAAAATGTAATTTTAGTTTTCAAAGTTCAAATGATAACAAAATTCAAACAAATTTAGAGACAAAGCATGGTACTCCTTATACTTTACATAACATAACCCTAAGGTTTATGTGATCCATTGGTGCCCATAAATTCAAAATTATGAAATCCATATTTTAGCCTACTATTGTAGAAGGCAATGTTGTAAGGAATCCATAGCAATTTTCGGTTCATTTTTCTCGTACTTGTGTATTTTTTAAAAATTATTTTAAAATTTAGGGTTTAGGGTTTAGGGTTTTTTGAAACAACGCCGGTTTTCTCCCGCTGTTTTTGGTCAACTACATTAACAAAGACTAATTGAATTCGGTTTACGACGTCGGTTATAAAATAGCGACGTCCTTAGTGTTTACAACGTCGGGATTTTATAAAAACCGCCGTTGTAAGTAATTATTAGACGTCAGTGTATGTGTTGACCGTCGTGGTTGAAAAACGCGGTACTTTGAAATTTTTGACCGCGACCTAAAATTTTCAGAATTTCCCTTTAACCCTCAAATAGTTCATTCTCTCTCTTCAACATAAATTTGTCTGAAAGTTTTCGTTCTCCCAGCTCTCTCTCAATATCCATGTAAGTACAACTCTAGTCCCTTTAATCCTAATTCTCTCAGCTCATTCTCAAGCTTTTGTTATATTCTCTCAGCTCTCTCTCAAAGCATTGGGTACGTAGATTCTCCAAGATCTCTCTCAAAGCATTTGGTACGTAGATTCTCCAAGATCTCTCATTGGGTACGTAGATTCTCCAAGCTCTCTCTCAAAGCATTGGGTACGTAGATTCTCCAAGCTCTCTCTGAAGCAGTTGTTATATTCTCGCAGCTCTCTCTCAATATCTCTGTAAGTACAACCCTAATCTCTTCTTAAATCCATAAATGTTTTCGTTGGTAGCTATATTAGGGTTTTGGTGTTTGCAATCTTGTAATAATTGCTCTCTGTTTGGGTTCTTTTATGTTTGTTTGGCCATGGGTTCTTGGAAAAGGAATGGGAATGGGAGATTTAAGCTGTTTTTTTTTTTAACTACGACGACGGTTGAAGGATCAAACCGTCGTCCAAATGTTTATTATACGTCGGTTGTTCATTTACTCCCGTCGTCTGCATTTTAAGCCGCAACTGGTAGCCTAAAGACGACTGTTTCTCCATTAAACGTCGTCTTTAGGCTACCAGAACACCGTTCAAATTTCTGGGTTTGGGTATCTTAATGACGACGGTGACTATAGATGCCGTCGTCGGAATGTATATTAAACAACGATTATTTTTTTAAACCGTCGTCGTTTCCATGTTTTATATTTAATTTTCATTTTGTTCTCTGCTTTTTGAATGAGGTAGTGTTTCATTGCTGGTCTTCCCACTTTAATATATATATATTTATATGAATTTGATAGAGTGTGAGATGGATAAGTCATGGATGCATGCGGATAGAAGATCGAAGGCATATGAGTTAGGGGTGGAAGGATTTTTGAATTTTGCGTTAGAAAATCTTGGAAATACAACTGAGATTCGTTGTCCATGTGTTAAATGTGGGAATATTCGATTGTTTGGGGTTAGAATTATAAGGGAACACTTAGACTTTAATGGAATTGACCAAAGCTATAAGATTTGGAGATGGAATTGACCAAAGCTATAAGATTTGGAGATGGAATTGACCAGAGCGGTTTGCAATTCTTTTTATGGTATGAAGGTTCCTGAAGGTTATTCTTCAAATATAAAAAATCTTGTATCTTTAAAAGATTCAAGACTTCTTGGCCTTAAATCTCATGATTGTCATACCTTGATGCAACAATTGCTCCCTGTGGCAATTCGTTCTGTTTTGGAGAAGCCTGCAAGGTATGCAATAACTCGATTGTGCTTCTTCTTCAATGCTATATGTGCAAAGACGGTAGATGTTTCCAAGCTAGATAAGTTGGAAGAAGATGTAGTAGTTACTTTGTGTTTGCTTGAGAAGTACTTTCCCCCTTCATTCTTTGATATCATGGTTCATCTAGTAGTACATCTTGTCAGAGAAGTTCGTCTATGTGGGCCAGTATATTTTAGATGGATGTATCCGTTTGAAAGATATATGAAAGTGCTAAAGGGGTATGTTCAGAATCGTACTCGTCCCGAAGGTTGCATTGCTGAGCGGTATATAGCTGAAGAAGCTATTGAGTTTTGTACCGAGCATTTATCTGATGTTAGTACAGTTGGAGTGCCTTCAAGCCAGAATATGGGAGTTTCAAAGCCATTATCAGGTTGCACAGTGAGCTTAGTTGATATGGACTTGTTGAACCAGGCACATCTATATGTCTTGGAGAATACGGAGGAAGTCCTACCTAATATCGAGTATGTATGAGTTTAATTTTTCATATATATGTAGCCATTTTAAATATTATTACTCCTTATATTTATCTTATATATAAGGGACCGTAATGCGTGTTTTTTTCGTGTCAATTGTAGGGAACATATGATCCACATCAAGACCACTTATCCGAAATTTAGAAAGAGAACAAAGTGGCTACAAGATAAGCACAATAGCACTTTCATTCAATGGCTACGTGTTAAGGTATATATGTTATTGAATGACATATTCAACTTATTTTAATTTTCTTTCTTTCTATATATATGTTTAATTTGTAGGTTCAAAGTGAATTTAATGGGAAAGATTATAATGGCATATCAGAAAATTTGAGGTGGTTAGCAGCTGGTCCAAGCATGGTAGTGCCATCATATAGGAGCTATCTTATTAATGGTGTCAAATTTAGCACCAAGGCACAAGATGATGTGCGAACTGTCCAAAATAGTGGAGTTTATTTACTTGCACATACTATGCAAGTTGCTAGTGCCAAGGATAAAAACCCTATTGTCTCCAATATGGGTTTTTATGGGGTTATTCAAGAAATTTGGGATCTTGACTATCAAAAGTTTAGAATCCCAGTCTTGAGGTGTGATTGGATAGATAACACTTCGGGCCTTGTAGTCGACGAACTTGGATTTACCCTTGTAGATCTGAGTAAAATTGGACATAGGAATGACCAATTTGTTATGGCTTCTCAAGTCAAACAAGTATTTTATGTTGACGACCCAATGCATCGTGGTTGGTCGGTAGTGTTATCAATGCCTAATAGAGAATATAATGATGTTATTGGTGATGATGTGCTAGGTGATATTAGAATTGAGTGTGAGCCATTTTCTAGAGGGATACCAAATGTTGACACATTTGATGACCTAGTGGGTGAGTTTGGGAGTGAGAATATTAGAGATGGGTGTGAAGATATATGGATTGATTGATTGTTGTAATGTATGACATTAGTTATGCAGTTAATTGTATGACATTAATTCATAGCTCTGTATATCATTTTAATTCCGATCACATTTTCATTTTGCAAGCTTTGGGCACAACAAATCAAAAATTAAAAAATAATCGGTTAAAGCTGAAAATACGACGGTCAAGTTACAAAAATCGCAAAACGAGACGTCTTAAAAACAACCAACGTCGGGTTTTCACAACCGACGTGGAATGACAACGCAAAAATGAAATAAAAACCGCCATTTGAAAAAGAAAACACGTCTGTTAATTATAATTCATTTCAAAACGGTTAAAACCGTCGTCTATTATAGTCGAAAGGTCTCTTTTATGCTTTTATTTATCAAATCGACGTCGGTTTTAGTTTTTTTATGACGTGTAATATATTAACCACGTCGTTTTTTTTGTGTTCAAGCCGTCAAAATCATTTTCAACGTCTATGGTGATATAAAGGGTCGTGGTTATTATTGTTTTTACGTCAGTTGAAGTAAATATATGCCATGTTATATGTTTTAGACGTCCGTTTTTTTGTTTAGTGAACGTAGTATTTATTAACCACGGCGGTTTCTAAGTTTGACACGTCGGTTTTGTTTGATTTAGAGACGTTGATAAAACTATTTACGTCGGTTTTGTAGTTGTTTTTGACATTTAAAATTATTTAAATGTCTGTTTTTTACTAAAACCGTCGTCTATTATAGTCGAAAGGTCTCTTTTTATGATTTTATTTATCAAATCGACGTCGATTTTAGTTTTTTTATGACGTGTAATATATTAACCACGTCGTTTTTTTTTGTGTTCAAGCCGTCAAAATCATTTTCAACATCTATGGTGATATAAAGGGTCGTGGCTATTATTGTTTTTACGTCAGTTGAAGTAAATATATGCCATGTTATATGTTTTAGACGTCCGTTTTTTTTGTTTAGTGAGCGTAGTATTTATTAACCACGGCGGTTTCTAAGTTTGACACGTCGGTTTTGTTTGATTTAGAGACGTTGATAAAACTATTTACGTCGGTTTTATAGTTGTTTTTGACATTTAAAATTATTTAAACGTCTGTGTTTTACTAAAACCGTCGTCTATTATAGTCGAAATTTCTCTTTTTATGCTTTTGTGTATCAAATCGACGTCGGTTTTAGTTTTTTTATGACGTGTAATATATTAACCACGTCGTTTGTTTTGTGTTCAAGCCGTCAAAATAATTTTCTACGTCTGTGGTGATATAAAGGGTCGTGGTTATTATTGTTTTTACGTCAGTTCAAGTAAATATATGCCATGTTATATGTTTTAGACGTCAGTTTTTTCATTTAGTGAACATAGTATTTATTAACCACGACGGTTTCTAAGTTTTACACGTCGGTTTTGTTTGATTTAGAGACGTTGATAAGCATATTTACGTCGGTTTTGTAGTTGTTTTTGACATTTAACATTATTTAAACGTCTGTGTTTTACTTAAACCGTCGTCTATTATAGTCGAAAGGTCTCTTTTTAAGCTTTTATGTATGAAATCTACGTCGGTTTTAGTGTTTTACTGACATGTACTATATTAACCACGTCGGTTATTTGCCGTCGTTATTTCATGTATGAAAAGACGGCGGTCGATTTCTCGTCGGTTGTAAACCATGATACACGACGGTGGATTACCGTCGTCTATTTCGTTTTTTGTAGTAGTGACTGTTTTAAACTATCTAATTGTCTTAATGCCTGATCACCATTAGGATCTTTAGAAAAGTAATTTGATGCAATTTTGGTCGGAAGGTTCCCTGAAATTGACGCTGGCTTCTTGTGATTAATAATTGTAATTTCACATGAACACCACGTCTTAAGGGTTGCATGGTTTTTCAAAGGGTTTTCACAAAACTTAATGAGTCTTTCATGTTCAAAATTGATCCGAACGTCCGGACGGGTTGCATGTTGGATATACGTTCTATGTTGGAGGTTCCAAGTAGAATATAAATTAGGAAAACCTAACCTTCAAAGTGGCATGTGCAAGTCATAGGTAATTGGTAAAAATTCATAGAATTGCTAGGTGATGGTGGAACCCTAGTGCTTTTATAAATTGGATTATAAAACTCTTTTCTTTGATCATATTTGTTTTTAATCAACATTCGTAGTTTCTAGACAATTTCATAATCATCCTTCTCAACCCTTAATTTCAAGTAGTTAATTAGAGATTGTTTTTACATTAATTACTAAATAGTCCTTGAGGAAAACGACCTTGCATGAGCATCTGTACTACAATAGCCTTGTATTCTTGCAAGTATTTTATGTGATTTTAACATGATTTGCATGGATGGTAAAAATCGTATCAAGAAATTTCATCAATGGGCCTACTACTTATTTTGTGTTTTTTTCATATGGATTTTTTTTTTTATCAATTATTTATTTATTTTTTCTATGTTTTGGTGTGTTTCTATGATTCCATTTTTTTCATAGTATTTACATTTGTCTATATGTTTATATCTCCATTTTTTTCTTTGTTCATAACTTCATAGTTCTCTGTTTTTTTCTTCCCATAAATATAAAGATATAGTTATACAACCGCAATATTAATAAACTCATATTTTATCCCATACTTTTTTCTTTTTTTTTTTTTAGTTCTTACAATGATAATAGATAATAATTTTCTTGTTGTAAAATGATGAGAGGGGAGCCCACATGTTGGAAGGAAATTTCCTTACCCCTTCCTGAAGCCTCCCTTCTCTGGTTATTAACCAAGGCTTTGCCTATAAAAGGGTTCACCATTCCTTTGCAATACAGATTGAATAAGATTTGAGATATAGAAATTGATCCTATATTCTCTCTGCCTCTAAATTCTCTCCACAATTTCTTTAGTTTTATAATACGTTATCAGCACGAATTCACTTTCAAAATACCAGCTGAATTCTCTGATGAACCCCATCTGCTTCAATACCTTTCTTTCTCAAATTTCCAGCAATCAACCTCTCAACTGTAGCAGAGAGTAAAGCCCTCTCTAAAACATGTCTACAAACAAGAGAAGAAAAGGGAAAAGAAAACACAATCTAGATAAACACTACCCACCACCTCCAAAGAGAAATTTACCAGGGATGGGATGAAGACTGAAGCATCGATAGGACTGTGGTCTACTTAAGAAGGAGATATGTTGGGGTCTTTTTCCGTCGGAAGGCTCGTCTGGGCTTGTTGATTCTTGGGCTGCCATAGAGTGGTGAATCAAGCTTTTGTTGCCCCTTTTTCTGAGTTAGCGAGAACTAAGCCCAAAGCATCCCGAGGGAGAAGCAAGTCCCGGGAGAGTACTATGTTCTTCTTTTAGCGGCTGCGTGTTTTGTGCTGATGTTTCCGACAGCTATACGAAGAGTTGGAGATGGTGCATCGATGTTGCATAGGCTTGGTATGAGAGTTTGCTTTGGTGAATCAAGATAATACTAGGCTTGGCATGAAAGGCTTGTGGCATGGGAGCTAAGAGAAAATGAGGATGAAGAAAGGATTAAGGCTTGAGATTGTGGGTATTTTCGACAGCTAGATGAAGAGCTTGCGATGTCTGCATTTGCTTACCAAAAAGGTAATGACTATGGTTTCAACTTAGCTTGAGAGGATGGGTCTTTCATACATGGGATGTAGCTTTTTGAGAGAGAGAGAGAGAGAGAGAGAGAGAGAGTGATGGAGATAAAGGATGAGTGGCTTTAGCAGATTTCCAGCAGCTAGACGAAAGTATCGTCAGGCTCTTGGATGGCTTGCCAAAAGAGAAAAAAAGGGAAGAAATGAAATAATAGAGGTTGAAATCGAAGGGTTCCAGAAGTGAGTGGTGATGCTTGCTCTCTCTAGATGTGTTTATGGGAAAGAGAGGAAGAAGATGGAAGAACAAAGCTTGAAATTGAAGCTTCTAGCAATGAGTAAGGATGTTGCTCGCTCTGGATGAGTTGAAGATGACTTGCTGATGTTGATTTGAGATTATATGAGTTTGGCATGAGAGCTTAGAGTGTGGGAGCTAAAGATCCACAAGTTTAGCAAATGAGAATGCTTGTGCTTGGCTTGGTGTTTGATATGCATGAGTTTGGGTGTTGAGAATTTATTGTTTGTGGCTATGACTATGGGGATTTAAGAGTTTCAAGAGAATGAGGATGGGAGGAAAAGCTTGAGGTTTGAAGGCTATGATGTTTCTAGCTTGGAGTTATGCTTGGTGAGGCTTTATGGATTTAAGAGTTTTAAGAAAAGGAGGATGGGAGGAAAAGCTTGAGGTTTGAAGGCTATGGTGTTTATAGCTTGGAAGGAAGGAAAAGCTTGAAGTTATGCTTGGTGAGGCTTTATAGAGAAGATGATGGATTTCAAGGGTGAGAAAGTATGAGACATGGTTGTGATGGCTAAGGAATGGCTGGGACGGCCGTTGGAATGCTTGCAGTAGCCAAAGGAAGGAAGGAAAGTGGTCTGATGGTTGCTGGGGTGCTCGAGCGACCAAGAGATGTTGGTCGATGGTTGCTGGAATGCTTGCAACAGCCAAAGGATGGAGGTTGATGGCTCAAGAATGACTGTGATGGCTGTTGGAATGCTTGCAGCAACTGAAGAAATGTGAGTTCTCATGGTTATTGAGAGGCTTGCAGCAACCAAGAGGGGTTGGTTTTGCTTGGGCAATGCCTCCCAATTTATAGAAGGTGAAGTCTCTCTTTGGTTTTGTAGGGGCCTTTTTCTTCTGGCAGCTACAAATGGGCTGGGCTGCCGTAAGGTACGAACTGATGAAGTTATCCCCCTGTGTCTGAGTTTGAAGATTAAGCCCCAAGAATGCTTTGAAAGGATAGTGAAGCCTTAGGAAACACCTTGGCTATCTTTACCAATGAAAATAACAACAACTTATAGATTGATTCTCTAGCTTGGCATGAGAGGCTTGTGGCATGGAAGCAAAATTGTCATGAGTTTAGCACTGAGGAGAAAGTTGTGTGTTTCTGAGAGAAAAGGGAAGGTATTAAGATAGGAGAGGAAGGGTTTGTAGGAAGGTTTGGTGGAGAGGGATGGGAATGGGTGGCTTGAGTATTTTCCAGCAGTTTGACAAAGACTCTGATAAATGCTATGATAGTCTGCCAGTAGGGGGGAAAATGAGGGAGAAGGGTGAGTAGAGCACGAATTTGCTGGGTTTTGCAGGTGAGAGAGGAAGCTTGCTCTCCAGATGTGGGTTGGTTTTGATGGGTAGAAGATGGCCCCTTTTATAGCTGCTGGAAGCCCCCTTTCTCCAAGAAACCCTAATGGTTTCTATCCAATTTAGCCAAGCTTTTTCCTTCCTTTCTCCTCCCTACCCTTGACTCATCCTATCCTGGTAAAAATCCTCTCTGCCCAATCTCACGAAATCAGGGATTTTTGGTAGCTCAATGCTCTTCCCGCGGCTAATTTAGTGGAAAACTTCTATTCTCAGCCATCCCCTTTTCTTTCTTTCCTCCCTTCTTTCATGGCCAAATCTGATGAAGGAAAGAAATGCATTTGCTTGAAGGGTGCCCCTCTTCTTGGCATCCTGCGCGCTAAAACCCCCTGGTCCTTTGAATGCCTTTGCTTGAAATTTGTTCCCCCATCATGTGCTGGAGCTTCCAGCAGCTCTGCGTACATGGACATCCTTGCCCCCTTCGTGGCTTTTGTTTTTCAGCCAGGTGCTGAAGCTTTTGCAGGTCTTTATTTTAGTTATATGGGCTTGTTTGTGCCTGATAAATCACGGCCATAAATTGGCCGGGGGAATTTCTCTTCTCGGCCTCAAGCTGAAACGCAGCGTTTTGTCAAGGTGTTTGGGCTTTCCGGAGAAACAAGAAAAATCACCAAGGCATGGTTATCTCGGCCAATGTCACAGGCCGAGGCCGAGATCGAGCAAAGTCTCGGCCAAAGGCATTAAAGTCAGATCATCACGTGACAGCAAGGTCCCACGCTCCATTTAATAAAGCAGGGTCTCTGTTTATTGCAGCAAACCCACTGGCCAAGAATGAGCATTTAATGCACGAGGGAAGGTGGGAAGTGATTGGAGTCAGGATTTGGTGACAGAGATCAGAGTGATTAGACGCCAACATTCTCACAAAGCTCTTTGCAGCTTGAGAGATTAGGTAATTGGCTATCAGAGCAATAAATGCGTCTCCACGGCCAGAAGCGCAGAACCCACGATCAGGGCGGCGGCCGAGATTCACCGGGATTCATGGAGTCACACCACCATACTTCACGATCCCAAATGTCGATTAGACTACCCACTTGGCGTAATCAGGCTCCACCATGCAGATTTTCAGCCTCGATTATCCCTCCAGGAGCTCTGCCTATAAATACAAGACTCAGGACTACTTTCAAAGCGTTCAAGCACCAAACAAAAGCCTCCCACGGAGCAACTTATATTTTCCTGTAATGCACTTTCAATATCTTTACTTGCTTTCCTAGGAGTAGTGTTAGTCTGTAAGGAAAATCCATTCATCAATATATCAAACGACCCTTGATTTTCAAGGCGCCGGAGCACCACCCTTGTTGTTCGCTCACTCACCCCATATATCATACGACCGTCGCTCATCGAGCAGCGCGCCGGAGCACCGCCCTAAAACCCACCAAACACCACCACTCAACGGCCTTGTAGTTCAGGCCGTGAACCTTACAGCCGAGACTTGTTCCTCTCTCGGCTACAATCGTTTGATTAGAAGACGAGTCCAGACAGGCGCACCATCTAAACACTTACACCCGCTTCAAACATCTCGACGCACGGTAGACCGTGCTGGCACGCCCGCGCACAAACGCACCCCGTCCAAAAGCAGGAAACCGCGTGTTAACGCGAATCCCCTCGGCCCGGAAACCCAGGCCGTGAAATTCGCGCGGCAGACACTTTTGGCACGCCCGGTGGGATACTTGTCAAAAATTTATGGTGGAAACCAGGGCACAGGCGAAGCTCAAAAACAAAACGGTCGAAATGACTTCTGAGACTCCTGAGTCCACATCACCAATCACCGAGACCGTACATTCGGTCGGGATTACGGCCAGCATTCCGGTAACGACGGATCGCTCGGCCGAATCCATGCAGGAGCAAGCGGCAGTGGAGGAAATGATGTCCAGGCAGACCTACAGGATAGAGACATCCTTCATGGCCGCAATGGACAGGTTCTCTTCGGAGCTGCGCACGCTTTTTCAAGAAAGGATGCCGATAACCTCACCGGCATCACCTCCCAGAGCAAGTCAAGGGAGCCGAGGGCGTGAAAGAATCGAGCCTTACGGCGAAGGCAGTAGCCTCGGCGTCTCGGCTCACCCCCAAGCATCAGGTCACGGCCAGCACTCAGTGCCGCCGACAAATAGCTGGGGGCAGTCCCAGATCACGTGGGTAAGTCCTGGGCCAACCTACTCAGCAGAGATAGTGCGTGGGCCGCTCCATGCTTTAGCCGTGTCATTAGGGCACGGCAGCCCTGCACATCCTACGATCCATCCACTCGGCCCAGTTCATACTGCGGCCGTCCATACCCATCTTGGTCCAAACAGCGCGGCCGCTGCATTATCACAACAATACGGTCAGAGCAATGCGACTGTTTCACCGTCATCACAGGCGTCGTTATTATCACCAGGCACCCACCTCCACTACGGGTCGGCCGTCCCAGCTTCAACGCACACGCCCCTGGTCCAAGCCCACGGCGCCCACTTGGCGACAATCAACTCGGTCATTCAGACCGAGCCCTTTGTTCAAGCGGCCACGCAGGCTAGGCCACACAACGACGCGCAGCAGGTCCCACGACCGAATGCGGCCCAGCAGGAGGTACCGCATCAGGGGCTCCGACTCGAGGACGTCCGACAAATGATCGAGGACGGCCTAGCCTAGAGGCGGCCGGACATGCCAAGATATACTCGGCCGTACCCACCAGAAATCGACCGAGTCCTTCTTCCCCGGAATTATCGGTTGCCCGAATTCATGTTATTCTCCGGGGATGGGCAGGCCACATCCATTGAACACATAGGCCGTTTCACGGCCCAGTGTGGAGAGGCCGATTCGGACGCCCAGAAGCTCCGTCTATTTGTTCATTCTTTGACCGGCGCAGCATTCTCTTGGTTTATAAACCTCCTGCCAAACTCAATAAGGGATTGGTCTGATATGGAAAGAGTATTTCACGAACATTTCTATCAGACCAACCGAGAGATAACAGTCGCCGAGCTGGCAAGGATGAGCCAAGCATCGGACGAATCACCTCGTGATTACCTACAACGATTCAAGACCTGTAGGAATTGGTGTCGCACGAACCTACCAGAGAGAGAGTTCGTCAAAATGGCCGAGGAGGGATTAGAGTTCGAATACCGGAAGAAGTTCCAGGGGATCGAGTTCCGGGACATGCACGACCTGACCAACAAAGTGGACAAGTATGCATCCTTGTTAAAAGAGGAGATGCAGAAGAAGGCGGCTTCGAAAGGGACTTATTACAGAAATCCCGTCGTCAGCTACGCCGACACAGACGGCTCCACAAGGGCCGAGGGTGACGAGGTAGAGATGAGCTCGGCCGAGGTTAGCATAGACAAACCCTTCGTCTGCAAAGGACTTGTTAAGACTGACAACAGCCGCACGAAAATTCCTGACGCAAAATTTGCAACGCGGGAAACGAAGGCCTACACTTTTGATTTAACAAGGGCCGAGGCTATCTTCGACTTGCTATTGGCCGAGAAAATGGTCAAATTATCTTTCGGCCACAAAATTCCAAAACCCGAAGAGCTTAAAGGAAAGACGTTTTGCAAATACCATAGTTCTTGGTCTCATAACACCAACAACTGTGTTGTCCTGCGAGATGTCATTCAGAAATTGATTGATGAGAAGAAGCTTCAGTTCCCGGAGAAGGCGGCCATGCAGGTTGACTCCAAGCCATTCCCCCCACCTGTTGTCAACATGGTCGACGCCCAACTACCGACCGGGCATAGCGGAACTCATTGGGTGGCAAAAGAGAAGGGGCCATTGACCGAACCGGAGCCATTGTTGTGCGAACATTGCAAACATGAGATCGGTCAGTCCAGGCCGCAGGAAAACAAAAGGAAGGCCGCCGAGCCGTCGCAGCCAGCCGTAAAGAAATTCGGCGGTCATTACAGCCGTCGGCCGGCCGGCAGGACAGTTTTTGAACGGTTGGGGGCGCAAACCTACGGTGCCTCGGCAGGTCCCCAGGATGAGGCCGGTCCTAGGCGGTTAGGAACTTTCAAACCACCGGTTATGCATGACGACCGTTGGTATCACTCGCGGCCTGGGGGCAGGGCCGAACCATTGACAAAAACCCAGCTGAGAAGAATGCAGAGGTAAGTTCAGCAGGCCAGGATGCAGACGGCCGAAACTGAAGGCTCGAAACGGCAAAGGAAAACCATGGCTGCAGATGGGCAGTCATCTGAATCAATTGTGTCCCCCACGGCGACAGCGGCCAGCAACAAGCCTTTGAGGACCTGGCGCGCTACGGGGAACAAAGGTCCCCTCGGAGCCTTGCCCATTTTGGTTCAGCCAAAGGCCGCGATCGTAAAGAAGACCGGCGAAGGTGTCGTCAACATCTACCGCGAGAGAAACCTCCCTTTTTCGGCCGATGGTTTGTCCTTTCTGAAAGGATTTCATGAAGACCATTCGACCATAGATCTGTACGGCATGACCCCTGAGAGCCGTGAAATTGTGGAGTTAGCCCTAAAAAATACAAAGGCAGAGGCGCTCCTCATCACCCGCAGCTCTGATTCGGCCATTAAGGCCGTATACCAGGCGAATAGAGAGGCCAGAGCGAAGAGTTACCAACCCGACCTCGGCGGATTGGAGGCCGATGCCCCTTTTAGCAAGGGCGATTTAGAATATCTCCGTTAGTATTTTTCGGTAACTCCGGCAGATACTGTTTTTGGCCTGACAACTGAGGAGAGAGCCAGGGTGAGCCGCCTGGACGATTACTTGGTATCCAGGGACACCTTGGCAAACGCTAGACGGGCCCTTAAGGAGGGGATCGAGGCCTCGGAACCCTCTGAGACCAAGACACCCACGGTCGATATCCCGGGAACAGCGGGGCCCATAATCGAGGGCTTTGGTGATCCTTTCTTCGGGCATGAAGCCGAAGACGACCCGACTTTAGGGATCTCAGATGGAGAATATGAGGGGATCCTCAGGATGGCCGAAGAAGAGGTCTTCATCGAAGACGGCTGCGAGGCCGAAGAGGGAGCTGGCAAGGGGAACCCACTGGAACAAGAGGAGTTCAGCGTTAACATGGTCCTAGTGCTGCCACCCGAATTTTCAGCACCCGGGGGACAGATAAACGGCCTGGATGATGACGTGGCCGAGGAGCAGCTTGGTCAGAGGCCAAAAACAAAAGAAGAATTGCTGGCCGTGGCTTTTAACGAGGTCATACCTAGAGACGAGCCGAACAAATATCGACACCTCAAACCGTTATATATTTCGGCTCATATTGAGGGGGTGCCCATATCCAAAGTTTTCGTCGACTGTGGGGCGACGGTCAACATCCTTCCGTATTCCTCAATGAAGAAGCTGGACAAATCAAAAGAGGACCTCATCCCCAGCGATGTTGTCATGAGTAGCTTCGTCGGCGACAAGTCCAAAACCATTGGCGTGTTGCCGTTAAAAATTACCGTAGCCGACCAGACGAGGGTCGCGGCTTTCTACGTGGTCGAGTCCAGCATCGACTACAACATATTGCTCGGCCGCGACTGGATCCACCAGTCCGGGTGCATACCGTCTTCTCTCTTCCAATTATTATTCTTTTGGGACGGTCAGAAGGTGTCTATACACCCAGCCGACGAAAAACCTTTCGAGGCCAACGCCGTTCAGGCTCGGATCTACGACGATGATGTTGGGTGGGTTGTTCTTACCGGCCATGATGCAGAAGGCCGACCAACCAGAACAACGGCCCAGAAGGTATTGGAATTAGGCGCCGAGAATATCCGCCAGGATTCGGCGCGCGAAGTATTGATCGACCTCACCAGCCTTTAGATGTCAGACAAAGCCACTAACGAAGAGGGAGCGGCGGCTGTGAAAGATTTGGTAGAAAGACTGCTGGAACACTAGGCGGAGGAGTCTTTGCGGCCGAATTCGCCAATCAACTTGATTGAATTTCTCCACGAATCAGACGGGGCGGACGTTCTAACGTTGGACGACCTGGAAACAGCGCCCGCCGAGATGGAGGATGACTACCCTGAAGTCCAGGACCCTTTGTTAGAAATAAATGTAGGGTCAGAGGCCGAACCACGGCCTCTTTTTGTAAGCCATCTTTTGGATCCTGAGTTAGCGGCCGAAATTATCGGCCTGCTCCATGAATATAAGGATTGTTTTGCTTGGAATTATCATGAGATGCCGGGTTTACCAAGGAGCTTGGTCGAGCACGAGTTAAAAATCAAGGAGGGGTTCAAACCGTTCCAGCAGCCACCAAGGCGTTTCTCGACCGAGGTTCAGCTCAAAGTTAAGGAAGAAATTGAACGGCTCCTTAAAGCCGGCTTTATCCGAACAGCCCGATACGTCGAGTGGTTGGCCAACATTGTGCCAGTGCTAAAAAGGACTGGGGCTTTGAGAGTTTGCACTGATTACAGAAACCTCAATCTCGCAACCCCCAAGGATGAATACCCCATGCCTATGTCAGATCTCCTGGTAGATGGGGCCGCAAAACACGAGCTTTTGTCTTTTATGGACGGCCATGCGGGTTACAATCAAATTTTCGTGGCCGAGGAACACGTCCACAAAATGGCATTCAGGTGTCCCGGGGCTATCGGAACCTACGAATGGGTAGTCATGCCGTTCGGCCTAAAGAATGCCGGCGCGACATACCAGCGAGCTATGAACCTGATTTTTCACGACCTTATAGGCCGAACTGTTGAAGTCTACATCGACGACGTGGTTGTAAAATCCCCATCTAAGGCCGACCACGTGGGACATCTCCGGCAGGCTTTTGACCGGATGCGAGCGCATGGTCTAAAAATGAACCCAAAGAAATGTGCCTTCGGCGTCACCGCCGGGAATTTCCTCGGTTTCTTGGTTCACCAACGAGGAATCGAGGTGGACAAGAATAAGGCTACGGCCATTATGGCGGCCCCTCCACCGAGGATGAAGAAGGAGCTCCAGTCTTTCCTCGGCAAAGTTAATTTCTTAAGACGATTCATATCAAATCTGGCGGGAAAGATCCGGCCGTTGTCCCCTCTGCTTAAACTAAAGGACACCGAACGGTTCATATGGGGGACAGAGCATCAGGCGGCCCTTGACGACATCAAGAAGTATTTGTCCCAACCGCCGGTCCTTATGCCGCCAAAAAGAGGGAAACCTTTGAGGCTCTACATTTCGGCATCAGAAGGCTCTATCGGTTGTTTACTGGCTCAGAACAACGAGTCTGGGCGGGAGCAGGCGGTGCACTACTTGAGCCGCACTCTCAACACGGCCGAATTAAACTACTCACCAATCGAGAAGTTATGCCTAGCACTCTATTTCGCGGCCACCAAGTTGCGGCACTACATGCTTCCGTCGGTCGTCCAGATTATCTCCAGGACTGACCTTATCAAGTACATGCTCACTCGGCCGATTATACGCGGCCGAATTGGGAAGTGGACGATGGCGTTGTCCGAGTTTACCTTTCAGTATGTGGCTCAGAAGTCGGTCAAAGGTCAGGCTTTGGCCGATTTCTTGGCTCATCACCCATCCCAGAAACAGGAAGAAGAGTTGGAGGTCGAGATCGGCATGGCCCATATGGAAAAGAATTACTGGACTATGTACTTCAACGGGTCCAGTACCGAGGCCAGGTCAGGGGCCGGGGTCGTAATTGAATCTCCCCAGGGGCAAAAGTGGCAATTCGCATTCCAACTCGACTTCAAATGCACCAACAATCAGGCCGAATACGAAGCACTCATCATCGGTCTCGAGATTTTAAAGGAGATGAAGGCGACCCGCGTTTTGGTTTATGGTGATTCACAGCTGGTGATTAACCAACTAACCGGGGAATACCAGTGTACGAGCGAAAATTTAGCCATGTATTACGTAACGGCCCTCAACACGGCCGATGGGTTCTCCCGAATTTCTTTTGTTCACATCCTGCGCGCCGAGAACCATGAGGCCAACGAGATGGCCCAGGTAGCATCAGGCGTAAACATCCCAGGCACCGACCACGACCGCGTGATAAGGATCGAGAAGCGCACCTTGCCAGCTTTAGCCGAACGAGGGATGGCGACGCAGGCATCATCCGATGTTACCGACGAGGTCGACATGGCCGAAGCCGATTGGCGCTACCTCATAGTGAAATATTTGCGCAATCCTTCCGGCAGCCATGAAAGGACTACACGTTTTCGAGCTCGGTGTTATCTGATTTATCAGAATGAGCTGTATCGAAAGGGGTCAGACGGTTTATTGCTCCTATGTCCCAACGCCGAAGACATCAAGGTCATCATGACCGAGTCTCACGAAGGGATTTGCGGCGCTCACCAGTCTGGCGTCAAGATGAGATGGTTGATCCGAAGGCACGGCTATTATTGGCCGACTATCTTGAAAGATTGCATAGAATATGCGAAGGGATGTATCAAGTGTCAAATCTACGGCCCCATACAAAGGGTACCGGCTGACGCCTTCCACCCGGTTACCAAACCTTGGCCGTTCAAGGGGTGGGCCGTGGATATCATCGGTAAAATCCATCCGGCCGCATCCAACCAACATGCATGGATTTTGGTGGCGACCGATTATTTTACTAAGTGGGTCGAGGCTGAGTCTTATCGATCAATATCCAGTGCGCAGGTGATCAGATTTTTCGAGAGCCACATTGTCCATCGGTTCGGTATTCCAGAAACAATCACGGCCGACAACGGCCCGGTGTTTGCGTCAGCCGAAACGCGAGAATATACCGAAAGTATGGGGATCAAATTGATCCACTCAACACCTTATTATCCCCAATCTAACGGACAGGCCGAGGCAAGCAACAAGGTAATTAAGGGCATCCTTGAGAAAATGATCGAGGAGAAACCTAGGGCGTGGCACGATTTGCTTCCCGAAGCCCTTTGGGCTTACCGAGTCTCAAAGCGATCGGCCACAGGCACATCTCCCTACGCCTTAACCTACGGTCACGACGCCATTGTTCCTTTGGAATTAAGGGTTCGGTCTCTTCGGGTGACCGAGCAGCTCAGACAAGAGGGGAAGGATTACATGCAGGCCATGGATCAAGAATTAGAGGACTTGGAGCAATCCAGGCTCGATGCTTATAACTTAATGCAGGCACAGAAGCAAATCGCGGCGAGAGCTTACAACAAGAAGGTTAAGCAAAAGACTTTCGCCGAGGGCGACTTAGTATGGCGAGCCGTGCTTCCTATTGGGACGAAAGATCCTCGTTTCGGCAAATTCTCGCCTAATTGGGAAGGGCCGTTCATTATTGAACGAATCCTTGGCCGAGGTGCATTTCAGTTAAAAGACAGGGATGGAGAATGGCACAACTTACCAATCAACGGCCAATATTTAAAAAGATATATCCCGTCATTATGGGAGACGGCCGCGAAAAAGTTATGAAAAGGAAATATGCAACACAACAAAGATGGGTCAAAAATTCATGATTCATTTTATTCGTTGAGACACGTTTACAAGGAAACGGCCAGGCCATGGCCGAGTACACACACATAAGGAAAATCACATCCTAGATCTACATACGGCAGCTTCATAGTCTTCTTGCTGGGCAGTCGAACCTATTTTCTTCTCCTAAGGCCATGTCCCCGCCATTCCTGCCGACGATTAGTCTCGGCCAGAAACCTCGACCAGCCTAAAGAAGCCGGCCTTGGAAAGAAAAAGGGTGCACGCCGCATGAAGGAGGCGAAGAGGAAGGGCCGTCACTTCAATCACGGCCGGGGCCGCCATCCAGGCCACGAGGAGCGGCCACCACCCCGGACGTGGTAAGCCGTCGCCATCCTGGCAGTGGCGACGGCCATCCTTCAGGCCATGGCAGCAATTGTCACTCTGGACATGGTAAGCAGTCGTTATCCTGGCCATGGTGGGAACCATCACCCCAACTTTGGTAAGGGCCGTCACTTCGGCCACGGGCGTCACCAAGGTACTCAGCCCATTGGACTCGGCCATGGTGGGATCATCGTACCAGGCCCTCCCGTCCTCATCGAATTGACAAGTCATCTGAAAAAGGCCAAACTGTTGAGATGGAGAACTCAGTAGATATGGCTCTCTGGTTCTGGAAGGGTTGCAAGGAGGGCCATTAAGGCAGGTTGAAATATCAAAGGAGGGCGCCAGAATATCCAAAGGAAGGGAAAAGACTGTTGAGTGATGGAAGAGTCTCAAACCTTTGGAGGTTGAGGAAGTTGGAAAAAGCCAGTATGAGCTTTCAAAAAGCATTAAACTCAGAAAGATCTGGGGGTGTGAAGAAAATGCGAAGGAGTAGGGTTTTTATACTCATACTGGGAATCAAGGTGGCATGGTTCTCGTGAAACGAAACGGCCAGCACATCTGGAGCACGCGAAATTATGACAGAGACTTGGAGGCCGGGGTTTGGAATTACGGAGCAGAATAATGGCTTGTGCGAATTAAGGGCATGGTGACACGTTGATAGTTCAGAGGACCGTCGTTTTACTTGACGAGACAGGGTGACGCCTCGCGTGAACTTAAGCAATAATGATTTGCACGACGTGCCTGAGGCATTAAATGCGCCGACTGGACGGCGCATTTAATGCCCCAGTTGTCAGTTACCTCGGAAGGCTAAGGGTCCATCCCTTGGAATCCATTCGGCCCCCACTCATGCCAAGGCCGAAGAATCCAGGGATGTGGGGGCAATGTTTGTGCCTGATAAATCACGGCCATAAATTGGCCGGGGGAATTTCTCTTCTCGGCCTCAATGGGCTAACCTCAACCCATAAATTGGGTTGGTTTATCAAATAAATGGGCTAACCTCATCAAGTGTTGGCCTATTTTGTTGAGGTGTTGGGCTAATTTGGTTAAGTTAATGGACTATTTTCTCCTTTGTGCTCACCCATATATTTGGGCCTAAGAAATGGGCTTAAGTTCCGAGGCTCCCAAGCAACTCGGAACCTTCATTTCTTGGCCTATCAATAGGCCTCATGTAACATCCCGACCCAAAATATAACCTTCCGTTAATTTATTAGATTTTATAAAATGTGAAGTTACAATTTTGCCCTCGGGGAGGAGCAAAATGGTCTTTTTATCCGGAGAGAGTTTGGGACGGTGAGTGGTATTTTTGAGTAGGTTGTACTGAGATGAGTCCGTAGACACGGAGTGGGCTCGAATCGGAGTTGTAACGAAAAAGATACGATCAAAATACACTTAGTGGCACAATCGTAATTATTTCGAAATGGAATTTTAATAAAAATCTGAAAAACCCTCCCATTTTTCTCTCTCTCTCCCTGCGCAGAAATCTGGAATTTTAGTGGCCCCCCCTCCCCCTGTTACTGTTCATCCGAACAGTTTTTAGGCCACCATCTTCTCCTCCGGCCACCCCAAGCGACGGCATGGGTAAGAAAATGACCGGCTAGTCGTCCTCTTCCTTTCCCGACCAATCTCAGCCGCTGGAACCACCGGAGCTGGCCGGAAAACGCGAAAATCCAACTGGTTTTTGACCTTTTTTGACAGAGTTTTCGCCGGCGGTTTCTCCTTCCTCCGGCCACCAAACCGGTCGATTGAGGTATGCTTTTCCACCTATTTTTCATGCTCTAGCTGATGGTTGGATAGGAATTGAGCAATTTCTGCGTTTTGATAGTTAAATAAGCAATAGAAAAATATGCCAGTTTTCGGCCTCCGATCCGGGCCCTTCCGGCCACTTTTTGGGGTATGTCTAAGAACAAAAGTGGTTCCAAATTAGGTGTTTTACCTAGGGTAGGGAGCTTGGCCAGCGGTTTGGAGTTTTTCCGATCGCCGGAAAATTCTTCGGACACCCACGCGCTGCCGGCGCGTGGGGTGGCGCGTGGGCCACGTGTTGGCCTGTCATTGTGTCCTAAGATGATCTCCTAGTTGCCACGAGCGCATAGGAATTTGCGGATCTCAATTCGGATAACGTTTGAACCCCGAACGGATTTTACATATTGTGTGATTTCCGGGTCCGTTTCGGACCACACTTGAAGGACACGTATCCTAGACCGTGTGGAACACTTAGGAACTTCCAGATCGTAAAACGGAGGTCATGGGCCCCGCGGGCCCGATTGACTAAGTTTGGATAGTTTGATTCTCGGTTGACCATGAGTCTTCCGAGGTTGTTTTACCCTTCGAAAAGTATTAGGATAACCTTGCGAGAGAGTCTAGGGTCTCGGTTTTGAATATTAGTATTTAAGTGGATGTTTGTCTTCAGGAGTGTTTAGTTTTTCTTTATGGAATTCTTGGATATTATTTGATAATGGAAATTATGAAATGGATGAGTATGGGATACTCGATTTGTTGGGTTGTGAAAGTGAGTCTTAGGACTCGGTTATGATTATTGGAAATAAATGGCATGAGTTTGTGATGGAAGTATTATATATGAATGTGATGGTTTATCGAAATTCATTTTATATTTATTAGTTGAATTTATTATCTTTGTAAGTATTTGTGATATATGTGAGTTTTGACATATTCTAGTATTTGGAGTTATATATACACAATACTCGAGAAAGTGCTATGTTTGTTGATTATGTGTGGGGTATTTGGGTTGTTGATTTGAGATGCTAGGAAGATTTGAGTTAGAATGTCAGTTTGAGTGCTATTAGCACTACCTTAGGTACCTCACTGGATATAGAACCTGCTTGAGAGTTTATTGTCTATACTTTGAATAGGTATTGTGGGAAAAATTGGGTTAAGGAAGGGAATATTACTTTATAATATTTACATAAGGATTACGAACTCCACCATCATACGTACCTCCCCCTGGATTTGTAAATGGATTATGGAATGTAAGATACTTGTAAATGTCGGAACCCGGGGCATCCTTAACGGGATGTCGCTGTAGACCCTTGATTGGGTAGTCTGCGCGCGTAGGGCGGTTCCAGGCGTACGGGTCTTGATTCTTCGTCCGTACGTGCTGGGTAGAGTGTCAGTCCCCCAGTTGGACGACTCATCCCTAGCCACATGGATGTTTGAGGCCGGATAAGTGTGAGCTAGTCAACAATCCCTTGTTGGATTGTTTCCCCAGTACATGATATGTATCATCATATGTACCTCCCCTTGGATACTAATACATGGAAATTGTAGATATGGTCTGGATATGACGGAACCCGGGGCATACCTTAACGAGGTGTCGCTGTAGACCCTTAATTGGGTAGTCTGCGCGCATAGGACTGTTTCAAACGTACGGGTCTTGATTCTTCATCCGTACGGGCTAGTTGAGTTTAGTCCCCCAGTTGGACGGCTCGTCCCTAGCCACATGGATGTTTGAGGCCGGATAAGTGTGAGCTAGTCAAGTTGGATTGTTTCCCCGGGTACATGAGGATGGTGAGAGGTGGGTGTTATTATATTGCATATATGTATATGCGGTTTTGATTTTGGTTTGAGATTTGTGAGTTTGTACATATATGAATGCTTGAGCCCTGGATTGGGAAGTGCTGTACGGCAACATACGCCTTGGATAGGGTATGGTTGCGGGATTTGAACTGATATAAAAGGAAGGAATTATGTGATTGTTAGGTCACACGTGTCTGGAGTTTTCCGGCGTGTGACGGACCCCATATGTGGCGTTGTATGTTTCGGCGTATGGGGGTATTATGTGATTGTTAGGTCACACGTGTCATTGGAGTTTCTGGCGTGTTAACAGACCCCATACGTGGCTTTGGATGTTTCGGCGTATGGGAAGATTATGTGATTAGTAGAAAGATATTTGAAAAAGATTGTATTTGGTGAGTTGTGATTTAAGGAAAAGAGAAAGGGCTAAATTCTAGAGTCTATCATTTCGTATTACGGTAATTGTTTGTATGTTATTGGGATTGGGATGTTTGTAGGAAGAACTACGTGTGGCTTGATCCCTTGTCCAAGGGTACGTAGGCAGCCTGGGGTTTCACCTAGGTACAGCCGTGGAATATTATTGCGTTAAAAAGGTTTGATCGATTTCGAATGTGTAATTGGATTTCTGATGTCGTTTTCGATGTGATTGTTGGATTTGAATCCGGTTTAATGATTTCTGTGGTATTTGTAAAGTTGTTTGAGGATTACATGGTTTATGTAGTTTTCGACTTAAGAACTTTGTTGGTTTTGTTTCGAACCATTTAAAGGCTAGAGGCCTATTTTGTATTCGCATGTTGATAACTTGTGCATGCTACCAGTTGGGTTTTAAACTGTGTTTTGTTTGCAGGTTGAAATTTTGGGGAAAGCCAAATTTTAGGGGAGACTCTACCGAAATTTCGGTAGAAAGTCTCGGTTCTTAGTATGTGGGCCCGGCATCGGTGTGATGTCGAAAAATTCCCACAGGATTCGTCTCGGGTTCTGAGGAATTCGGGGCGGGTCTTGTCACCTCATAACAACTTATTACCTTCCATACCACAATCCACTCAAGCAAGCCCCGGGCATTTGAGTGGCTTGGGCCCACTAAGGCTTGTAGCGTGGTTGGGTGTGAAATAATATTTTCCCGCTTGGCATGGCATGTCGCTTGGCATGCTTTAATTTCATCGTCCTTGAAGAAGGACACGATGCTTAATTGGTGTGGGCTTATAAAGCCAATGTATTTTATTACCTTATCTCAGCTCCTAGCATAACAAATTATTTACTTAGCATGACGTGTGGACTATGGCTTGCGTGTGGCGGGCTTTTGCGTGCTCCAATTCGTGCCTTTTCTTAATGAGGTGCCGCATTGGGCCAGGAATTTATTCAGGCCCGACTATGGACTTTTTTGGGCCTCAACAAGTTTCCAATAGGTAAAATAAAGTGTTGGAGCTAGTCTATTTCCAACGGGTAAAAGGGAGCATTGGGACATTCTTATTTCCAACAAGTAAAGCTAGGCATTGGAAAATGACTCTTTCCTATGGGTAAAATGAAGTGTCAAAATTGGCTTGTTTCCAGTGGGTAATAGGGAGTGCTTGAAGAATATCTCATTTGTTTACCCATATTGGAGAACTCCAAGTAATGGGCTTGGACTTTGGTGCTCCCGAGTAGCTAGCCCAAAGTCTCTATTATCCAAGAGCTTCTGTGGGCCTTGTGGACCTCCATAACCTTTCACACCATAATCCCTCGTGCAAACCCCGTAAACCACATGACTTGGGTTCATGTGAGCTTGATAGGTGATTGACATATGAAGAATGTATTATTGGATTCGCATGGCATGAACAATATTATTTATTTAATGAATTAATTCCCAAAATACAGCTTGGATTAACGCATGACCAACATTATATGTTATATTGGGCTTTAAAGGGATATTTGTAGAAATGTCACCTAAACTTATACATCAGTTTCAATTTGTCACCTTGAAGAAAAATTTAAGCAAAATGTCACCTTAAGTTTTCAAAATTCATGATTTGTCACCTGACTTTAACATCATCAAATTTTCCATCCATTTTGAAGGGTATTTTAGTCTTTCCAAGCAAGAGAGTTTACATAGCTTTATATTTAAATTATATAAAAAAGAGGGTTTACATATTGGAAAGACTAAAATACCCTTAAAATGGATGGAAAATTGGATGATGTTAAAGTCAGGTGACAAATCATGTATTTTGAAAACTTAAGGTGACATTTTGCTTAAATTTTTC
Source organism: Prunus kanzakura (assembly GCA_020521455.1). Lineage (NCBI taxonomy): Eukaryota > Viridiplantae > Streptophyta > Magnoliopsida > Rosales > Rosaceae > Prunus > Prunus kanzakura. The sequence goes on along the minus strand of BPUM01001082.1, from coordinate 53,848 downwards.
TTTAAGGTGACAAATTGAAACTGATGTATAAGTTCAGGTGACATTTCTACAAAAATCTCGGCTTTAAATGTCTTTGGGCTTCTCGTAACTTTTTTGGGCCTCAACAAGATGCTAACTAAAGGGGCTACAGCACAAAACAAGGAAAAAGAATTCTTGGTGACTATCTAAGAGATAAGTCCTCTACTTTTCTTTATCCTGATTGTTTATTACATTATTATATCTGTAATATTATATAATCATATTGATCATAAAGAGCAAGTAAAGGTGTGCAGGAGGAGCTTGTGCAGGTTCATGTTCATCCACTTTGTTTATGAAATTATGGCTCAAGGGAGCAGACAAACGTGAATGCAGACTAACACTAAAGTTTGTCTCTACTTTTCCAAGGGTATTCAAGTTGACAGCCCATGATATATATATATATATATATATATATAATATTAATATGAAAAGTTGATGGTAATATAATATACTATATTTATTTGTTGTCCTATTACTAACCACTAATAAAAATGGACCCTTAGTAATACTAAACATATAATCAGTGGGAGGCCGTTAGTAATACTAACACTTTTCTTATTTTATTTGGTGGTGGTTTTATCCTCGCATTTACTTTATTTATTGTATGGTGTAGGTTTATTACCCATACAACAGTATTTATTTAAAAGTGTGGCGCGGGTTTATCGTCCACACAACTGCCCTTACTTTTTATTTAAAAGTATGGAGTAGAATTAGTGCCCATACAAGAACATTTACTTGATCACATATTTACTTTATCATTTGAAGTATGGTGCGGAATTAACGTCCATACAGTAAAAAATTTAATTTATGAATTTATTTTACCGCACATTTACTTTTATTTAAAGTATGGTGCAGGTTTATCGTCCATACAAGCAATTTATAGCAATTTATTTTATGAATTAAATTGTGCGATATGATGAGTTTTACAGTATACAAATCAGGACCAGAAGTTCCTTGATCCTCATCATACGGCTACATCATGACCTGAAGATCCTTGATGATGATAATGATATGAGAGATGGTAGTTTCTCTGGTACTATATTTGTAAACAAGAGATCGGACCTGAAGATCCTTGATCCTCGACATGTAAATAAGGACTTGGAGTTCCTTGATAATATAACAGTACTGTATTGGTTAATAGTGTCGTACACATGAATAGTAATTGTACTAGCAAATGTACTATGCGCATGAATAGACACGTATTTATGACCTGATGAATAGTACCGTATACATGAATAAGTGACGTATACATAAATATTAACCATTTTAGGTAAACCGTTACTATATACAAAAGGGAACCTGCAGTTCCTTAAACTCATGGATGAGCAATTAAATAAGAAGCCAGAAGCTCCTCAAAACATGGACAATTATGTAAGAGCTTGAAGTCCCGAAATATGTACAGGAAATTATAAAAATGTCCATACCATGAAAATATGCGATTTTGGCCTGAAGTTCAAAATCTGACAATATTGAGAACCTGAAGTTCCAACAGTTAAATGGACAATCTTTGAGATATTTTTGCAAATTGTGGTACACCACATATTTCTTTGGCAAAAGAAAATGATGAATTTAATAAAATTCGATTCTATTACAATCGACACCTCAAGGAAGAAATATATTTTGTGAATTCTGGTTGTTAAGAATACACAGTGAAGTGGATAATGTTAGGATAAACCTCAAAGGATGAATTGAGGCCCCCCACATATTTTGTTATATTATATAATTTGGGCCGGAAGCCCATGGATCCAAATATATGAGAGATCCCAAAACTGAAGTTTTGGGTATATAGTAGTTAATGTTCTTCACTACTATATTGCAATATTATCATGGCTTTTACTCAATTTATATTTCATGCTCATTTGAAAAAGGCAAATAAATTTTGAAGTCATGTTTAACCAGGGCCAGGAGTTCCGGACTCACATGCATTGAAATATGTAATTTGAGAGATTTGATGTGGTTATTTGAACCTATATGGCATAAGGTTCCAAACTGTCATTTTGAAAAGACGTAAAAAACCACAGGTGCAAGTTTAAGAATTTACCCAATTCTTATAACAGGAAAGGAGCATACAACAGATAAATTCTTTTCACCTGCAAGGAAGGAGCAGGCTCTGTAAAATCTATAAAATTCCATTATGTTCTGGAAGCCTATGAAGGAAGAGGACGACGCCTCTTAAGCTTAGCCATGAACCTCTCGTGGACTCCCAGAATCTTTTCATTGGAAATCTGCAACATGTCAAGCCTTGTTTGCGTATCAATGGAGAATGAACTCACCAGTTTCAACAAGGCCTTATTTTCCTCTTTAAGTTTCTCAACCTCTTGCTGAGACTCATGAAGCATTCTCCGAAGAGACGAATTTTCAGTGTTCAGCTCCTGAATCTCGTTTGCTTTGGCACGCAAACGATCAACCATGTTAACCATGTTAGAAATAGAAATAACACTCTGAATGCTAAAAGCCATTGAGTCATCAATGGCCTCTTCGTCAGACCTTCTTGTTAACAGTATTTCATCCATAGGAGTAAGGAAATTCTTAGCTACTATGATAGCAGTCGTATCATTCATCATAATAGAATCATTAACTGTGAGATGACGATTTTGGGATAAAAAGGATGGACGCCAGACTTTGGCTTCACGGGTTGTTTTGGGAGCAACATTTAAATCGAAATGCTTTGAGGGAGAAGAAGAGGAAGCCATTCTAAAAGGGTTTCAAGGAAAGTCTTAGAAAAGCTGAATTTTCAAAAAATGGAAGGAAGTTGAGTTGAAACGCAGTTACTCCAATCAAGCCTTGCAGAGGCAATATCTATAGGCGGAAATGTGGAACTGTTTTTAGGATCCCAATATTTTCTCGGATCCCCATATTCCCTTTTTCTTTTCCAGATTCCAAAACTTCACGCGACCTCCATTAATGTTTGTTGGCACTTTAGGGGTTTTCAAGGACTATTTTCATCAAAGCCGATCTTGCTTTGCGGATTTCACGGAGCTACTTTTTCAAAAGCATCCTAAGAACCTCACAATTTTCTGTGGTTAATTTGAGATTCATCGGATCTAACTATTTCTCTAATTTGTGTATAAATATGTTACTAACAAAATTTTCTTTGCAGAATACATCCAGTTTTCTCCAGTTTTCTCCATATCTAGTGATGCAATATCCATTTATTTTTCCTATCAATGAGCACTCGATGTGCTTGAGAAGCGAGACTATCTCTGATCATCCATTTAGGAAGCAAGACTATCCCTGATCACGTTTCGGTGATGTCGGTGAACTGTAAGGACGACCACATGCTCTGATCTCTCGAAGTTCTTCCAAGCTAGGAGAAATGAGAGTTTGTTGTCCGTTACCTCACTAGTTTCCTTCCCTGATTTCTTACCTTCCTTGCAATCAATATCACAATTCTTTGTATCTTTTCTTTCTTTTTATAACTCTCTATTCATAAGGGATTTTGTTTCTTCAGATCCACCATCAGAAGAACAAATCCATGTAGTGAACCTAACACTGAGGGTTATTTTTTTTGACAGAGATAGAAGAATTGTGATTTTTATGTTGCAGGATATAACTGGATCATTAAGCATTGCATTAGATTTGCTGAGCCGATACGAGCTTGAATGATATTTGAGCGAAGTTTCTCCCACGTAAGGATGTAAGAAACACTTGTTTATTTCATGCTTGTGCTCTTATTTTGATATTTTGTACGACATCCTTAAAGGTAACCAAATGGGGAGATAAGGCCGTTCCAGAAGAACGCCATGCAAAGGACCATTCCAGAAGAATGACTTGCATTATAGATCGTTCCAGAAGAACGACTTATATTATGACCATTCCAGAAGAATGGCTTGTATCATTCTGATATGTATTCATGAATTATTAATGCAAATTTCACTGATTGCAAGTTGGATACATTAATGATACACTGCATAGATTAAAGTCCCATAAGAACAGAACATGGATATAGTAGTGATCAATATGATGATCGCCTGTTGCGTAACAAATGATATGGATTGAAATCCCGGAAGGACAATCCTTTAACATGTCAATTTTAGTACGGTGCACGCTTAATGCGCAGCAAATTATAAGGTTTAAAGTCCCAGGAGGACAATTAATTGACATGTATGTATTAATCTGTGGCATGCCTGCAACATGACAGATATATGGGTTCTAAATGTTCCAACTCCCTAAATGGAGACTATCCAATCCCTACTGTAAAATAACGCTCCATTGGAGGTTATGATCCACATTCTCACATAATTCATCCTATAAGAGATGTCTGTTTGGAAAGGGACAATAAAAGCCCCCTTAAGTGGCTTGGGTACCCAAAAGCAAAGAAATGCTTATGATTGATGCATGCGCATGCACATGAGAATGGTGGGATCACGAATTGATGAATGACAATTTTTGGTTTTGGAGTAGCTACTCAAATCATCAATGAGCTGTGTTGATTGGAACCACGTTCTATTATCAAATGTCGACAATATCATTGGCCAAAATGGAAAGAGGCAATTCCATTACAGATGAGAATGAACGTGAAAAAAAAAACAAACAAACCCATAGTACGAACCCCAAAAGATATTAATCTTGAAAATTTTACTTGGGTGTTCGGAATAAAGAGAAATATACTCACTTTACATGACACAATGTTTCTGGTAGAAACAAGGAACATTGGGGTTCTCCAGACTTATGGATGCAATCATGCCTTCTTATTGCACATTTATGGAGACCAACATGTTATCTTTAAGGGTTATTAAATGCACGGAACATATCGCCATAAGCGATTCCCTAAAAATGTACAAGCAGAACAAATAGCTGGATATAAAGCTATACAATGTGTCATGAAGTGTAATCCCTTAAATAAAATCCCTGAAGGATTGAAATTGCATGAAGCAAGTCTCTGAAAGACATGTGCCTGAAGCACAAATTTTGTACTCAATAGTAATATGTATAAATTGTCTCATTGAGTACATTAATTATGATATGATTGCAACACATTACAACTCCTGAAGAGTTGATAATTAATCAAAACTCCAGAAGAGTTAATACTTGGTTAAAACTCCTGAAGAGTTAATACTTGGTTAAAACTCCTGAAGAGTTCAAGAAATATTTGTCTCGGCATGAAGATCGAGTATTATGCCAACAAGATTATTGCTTATACTAAGAAGGTATTGAAGCATTTTTATGTGAATTATCCGTTGGGCACTTAAAGGATTTTCTAGAAGTATACTGGACCGGACATTGTATTTTCCAGATAAAGCTCAGCTCCATCACCGTCACTTTGGGATGATGTAACACATATTTAATGCTATTGCCGCATAAAACCATATACGGACATATTCTTTTCAAGTGAACTTACAAATAGCCCAGGTTTTGTTGGATACGCAGACTCTGGAAATTTCTATGATTTACATAAAGATAGCCCACTAGAAATATATTAGCTTACTCAACTACATGAATTGTTGATGGCTACATCATTTACTCAGTCCGAAAGATCTTCCCTCTGGAAAGATATTTATGAAGATATCAGGGGGAGATATTCTTCAAGGGGAGCATCCAACAATATTACAAGATTGACTCATAGAAGTAGTGTCAACTATAACATTCAGAAAGATGATCAACAGTATGGCTTAAAGATATTTTGCCAAGCATCAGGGGGAGCGTGCTTTCAATAAAGATCTTCACACACTGTACTCTTTTTCCTTCGTCCAGGTTTTTATCCCGCTAGGTTTTTCCTGGCAAGGTTTTAACTAGACAGTATCGCATGCATGTCAGTATACACAGAATTTTATGTTACATATGGTTCTGCAGTCTTTTTCCCTTCGACCAGTTTTTGTCCCACTGAGTTTTACTGGCAAAGTTTTTAACGAGGCATATTCCATACATTGTGGTCTCCAAGGGGGAGTGTTGTAAAATGATGAGAATTGAGCCCACATGTTGGAAGGAAATTTCCTTACACCTTCCTGAAGCCTCCCTTCTCTGGTTATTAACTAAGGCTTTGCCTATAAAAGGGTTCACCATTCCTTTGTAATACAGATTGAATAAGATTTGAGATATAGAAATTGATCATATATTCTCTCTGCATCTAAATTCTCTCCACAATCTCTTTAGTTTTATAACATTTCTCAATCTTTCATTTAACTTAGGTTTTTTCATATATTTATTTATATGTATGTGAGCCCGTGGGCCAGGCTTTTATGGATGGGCCAAGCCGAGCTTTCTTGGGCTCAAATGGGCTGGGCCTATAGATCGGACCGGGCTTTAGACAACTAAGCCCAAGCCTGACCCATTCAACAACGGGCCGGGCGACCCATAGCCCATAACATGCTAGGTTGGGCTTTTTCTCGATGGCCGGGCGGGCCCCCATCGGGCCATGAGCTCGCTGACCCCTACACCATTCTCCTTTTTAAATTTATTTTTATATATTCATATGTTTAACTAATTAAAAGAAATAAAAAAGGGTAAAAATTCCATTCAGCACACAACAAAGGCTAGTTTTAGTTTAAACTTAAAGAGTAACCAATGGATACATACACCGAACCAAGGTCTAAAATATCGATGGTATCGGAAATATCGGAAGTCCAAAAACACGGAAATGTCGATGAAAATATCGGTATCGGTAAAAATTGAATAAAAACCACGGAAATTGTAAGAAAAACTTGGAAATTTTTATTGAAACTTTGCAGGATGTTTATTTAGTCAATTATCTATTAGTTTATCACAAAAAATTAGAAGGAAATGCATTGCATGATGGATTTAATTGATTTAAGTTGATTATATAGCGAGCTGGCAAACACTGTAAGTGTAGAAAATATTTAGTAATTAATGAAAGAAGATTAAACACACAATAATCATTTATATAATGAATTACTACAATATTTTACACTTTATACATTGCATGGTAAGATACATGAGTGACTTAGTACCACATAGAGTTCCTATGAGGTTCAAAATTTTCACTATCTTCATCATCTCTATGTGTAGAGTAAGTATATTGTGAAGAGTAGTCATCAAATGATAAATCCCCAAAATAGTTTTGCATGTAATTGTTAACATGCCACCCATATGGATCCGAGATTGGTTGACGTTGTCCATAAGCAAAATCATTTGAAGATTGAGTCTCGGATTCTTTCCATGAGTTGCTTGATTCCATCCCAACAGGAATGAGATATGAAGGGTAGGGAAATGGTTGGTTATGAGTATAACCATAGTTACTACTCATCTCATGTGAAAATTTGTTTCTTGTGAAAAGAATTCAAAACAAAACCATGTGTATATATAAATATTTTAGCATATTTTCACAAAAACATAAGTGATATGATGGTTAAGATGTTGGAGGAGTAAAATGGTTTTCACAAAAACCATGTATATAAATATTTTTGGGTTTCGTATCGCGATATTATCGATAATATCGCGATATATTGCCCAAATCATTCATAAAAATGTTGAAATTATCATCCCCGATATTATCGGGATAATATCGATAAAAATATTGATATATTGACAATAATACCATGGTTTGTTGCGAAAATATAAACCCCCAAAAATCCGATATTTGCACCGAACAAAATCATTATCTTGACCTGTCGAGTGTCTAAAAAGGACGGACATTACGTGCATCACATGGCTTTTGGAGGACAGGTGTCGTTAATTCAAGTGGAAGAAAACGAGAAGATAGAATTTGGGATGGGTAGATGATTCAGACTTGACATGGCACTCTTGTCGAGTAGGCATGGCATAGGCATGGTTACAAAATAATACGAGGATTTGAGTTTCGTGCCAAAACGAAAGGCATCTTCTGATTTGACACTGACAACTGACAGGCCCTTCTCACTCTCTCTCTCCTTCTATCTCTCTGAGAAACGAGAACCCAGAAACGAACATAGACATTGGCACCATTTTGGTTGGTCTTGTTGAAATGCATCAATGGATGAGGAAATCAGGGACGATTGTCAACCATTTCAAATCTCTGCTCTTGGTTACCAACAATCTCAGCTCTTGGAGGAGTTACTCGTTTGTTAAAAGATGTCAATTTGCTGCTTCATTTGCTCACAATCTCCCAGTCGCTGATGGAGATTTCATCAATTCATCAACCCATTTCTGCTCCCGTCGCTTTGAATCCGTGAAAGCAGAAAAGATGGCGAATAATGTTGATGACAATCAGGTATTGTTAAAACCCCAACGCTCAACTCAATTTCAGCTTCCTATATAACTTTGGAGCCTGCAAATGTGTCTTGCGTTTTATTTTCTTTAAATTATTGTAAGTGCTCAATAATTGGTTGGTTAATCATAGAATAGAACCTTAGTTTTGCATAATCCACACACATTACTCTTTCGGTTTGAGTAGGCTTCTACTGTTTGTAATTATGAACACTGAAGCGTTCTCCTTGTGCTAAAATGCGGCACTGATTTACTGGTATTAGTTTTTTTTTTTTTTCGATTTTTATTGAATAATTTGACCCCTTTTCCAGTTTTCTGCAAATTTGGTTCCTACAGTTTTTCAGTATGTGTGCATAAGATGCAGCTTTTGCACCTCTGGTTTTTCTTACCGAAGCCAAGTTTTCTGTAAAACATAAGCAATTTCATTGAATAAGTTCCAGCAAATTCAAACTCTACTCCATCCAGCAAATTCAAAATTAAGGACTTTTTTGAAAACAAATTATATGTTCCTCTCATTTATTTCGTTGCCTTGGCATTTGATTGCCATCACTTTGCGAACATTGCAACCTCAACTTTAATGCGTACTGCAGAGAACTATAAGCAAGCACCTAAGTTTAATACGAACTAGGTAAAACTAAACTTGCACCTGGCAATTTTTTCTCGTTTCTCTGACAAAAGGGTATCACAGCATACGGAAAGAATACTCCAAAAGGTCACTTGATCTGTTGTATACCTCCATAAAATAGTTTGCTATTGTACCTCCCTGGTGATGACTTTTGGTTTTGTTACTTCTCTGAGATTTACTACTGCACTTTAGGACCTGTTGAGGTGCTATAGGTATCTTGAATGAATTAGAAGATGAGACATTCTTCCATAGTTTCTTGAATTTGCTTCAGAGAGGACCCTTGAGCTATCACAGCGCACATATACACATATACTCGCTAAAGATCTCTTTTTATGACAGACTTTAAAGCTTCCAGAAGGAAAGGTCAAATTCACTCCTAAATTGAGGTTCATATCAGAGACGGCTGATGAGCGGGAATGCTGCTATCGGGTCCTTGATGAAAATGGAAACCAAATTTCATCCAGCAACTATGTAGAGGTATTGTACTCCCCCTCTGCCTTGCTTCAAATAAGGAGCTTTTGTGTTTTTCTTGATAAACATAAATAAAACCCATAGGCACCTTATGACTTATGGGTTACCAATTTAAATAGGTCAGTAAAGAAGTCGCTATTAAAATGTACACCGACATGGTTACGCTCCAGACAATGGACACCATTTTCTATGAAGCACAAAGGCAAGGAAGGATTTCCTTCTATTTGACCGCAGTTGGAGAAGAGGCCATCAATATTGCATCTGCTGCCGCACTCACAATTGACGACGTTGTCTTTCCTCAGGTTTCTACTGCATATACGCATATAAGAACTTTCTTTACCATGTACATATGCCACACCTGCAATCCTGCTCATTAAGATTTTAATTCCTTTTGCCTTATCAGATGATTCAGTAGCTTTTCATGCGAGGGGTTGAGAATAATATGAGAGTTTTCTTTGGCATGCATGCAGTACAGGGAGGCCGGAGTGTTATTATGGCGTGGTTTCACTATACAAGAATTTGCAAACCAGTGTTTCAGTAACAAAGCTGATTATGGGAAAGGCCGGCAGATGCCAATCCATTACGGGTCTAACAAGCACAATTATGTCACTGTAGCCTCAACTGTGGCGTAAGATATACATTTTTTATTATCCAGGATTATTTTTTTGGGGCTGAACGTTGTCAAGTGTTTCACTAACTCATAAAGATCACACACCACAAATAATTTATTTGGCTTTCCAGTACACAACTACCGCAAGCTGTTGGTGCTGCGTATTCCTTAAAGATGGAAAAACAAGATGCATGTGCAATTGCGTATGTTGGTGATGGTGGCACTAGCGAGGTAAAATACTACTGAACTTTAACCTAAAAACTGCCACCACCTCTTTCCCTTTTTAATATTCCTGAGGTGAAAATATTTGAACGAGTGGAACATGGTTATTATTTTTTGAATAGAAACATTATATTCAAAATAGGGTAACAAAACACAGCAGATGTGGGTAAGGGATCCACATGAGAATGCACAAAACAAGAGAAACTGCTGCCTTGGGAACAAAACACCAAAGGAACAGCTAAAGTCAAAAACAAGAAAACGCCGCACAAGCAAACATCAAATCACGGCCCCTAAGTCTCGCATAATAGATGAAACAGCCACATTTCTAAAACAGGAGTGATGGACGCCCACAAGGCCGCCAAGAACTTCACTCTTTCCCACAACTCGCTCACCCCTACACCTTTATAATCATAAAATATTCTCCTGTTCCGCTCCATCCATAAATTCCAGATCATAGCCTGCAACAAGCAACCACATAGGACTTTAGCTTTCTTCCCTCTATCCAGAGCATCCATCTTGCACGATGGCAACTCGAAATAACCTTTAGGTGTAACCCAAACAGCATTAACTTCCCCCAGCAACAACCACCACACCTTAAGAGCATAAGGGCAGTGGATGAACAGAACAGATGGTCCATAGTTTCACCATCAGACTTACAGAGAGCACACCAATGGGGAGATAAACACATAAAGGGACGGTGCCTCTGCAGTAAGTCACATGTGTTGACTCTCCCAAGAGCAACCTGCCATAAAAGAATTTTAACCTTTGGTGGTGTCTTGGTCTTCCACATTTGAGAGTACGGAGGGAAATCCTCCTTGGACTTGTCCTTCTGAGTGAAGGGGCAAAACGAATGGCAAGAGAACTAACCTGAGTGATCAAGCTTCCACCTTCTTTTATCAAGTCTAGAGGGAACCAATCTAACACCATCCAGGATATCCAGTAATCTAATCACCTCATCAATCTCCCCCACAGTAAGATTCCTTCTCAAGTCGAGATTCCAATTATGAGGGTACACTCCAGTACTCACAAAGGAGGAAATGCTGGACTGTTTCTTCCTAGAGAGAGCGAGAAAAGTCTAGGGAAAACCTCTTTGAGCACACCTCCCCTGCACCAATCATCTTCCCAAAATCTCACACTATCCCTGCTGCCCACTACGAAAACACAACCTTGAAGGAAAAGGGTATACCCTCTGGAGATGTCCTTCCACAGTTTATGGCATGAGCCACGGGACACGAAGTTTGCGCCCCATCTGTTAGAACTCATCCCATAAATACTCTTAATTACCCTATGCCAAAGAGAATTCGGTTCATTTGGGAAACGCCATAGCCACTTGGCTCATAAGGCCGCATTCCTGGCTTTCGAAGGAGTCACCCCCAAGCCACCCTTAGTTTTTGAACTACCCACCACCTCCCAGTTCACCAAATGTCTTTTTTTCCCATCATCCATACCTTCCCACAAGAAGTCTCTCATTAACTTCTCCACAGTTTGAACCACTTGGGTCGGCATCTTGAATAAAGACAAGTAATAGATAGGGATACTACTTAAAACCGCCTGACTCAGAGTAAGCCGACCACCTTTGGTTAAACACGCCTTTTTCCATTTTTGCAACCTTTTTTCCACCTTTTCCACGACCGGATTCCAAAAACTAAGGGCTGTAGGATTCCCGCCAAGAGGAAGACCCAAATACGACATCGGCCCAACCCCCACTTTGCAACCCCAATCTTCAGCCAACCTGGACAGCTCCCTGTCGTTATAGTTGACGCCAACTAGTGAAAATTTCGGTTTATTGATCTTCATACCTGATGCAATACAGAATAAGTCCATCATCTTGAGTAAATTATGCCAGTATTCCAGCTTGTCCCCAATAAGAAATATAGTGTCGTCTGCAAATTGGAGGTGAGACATCTCCACCCTCTCATGGCCAACTACGAGACCATGGAACACATCCAGTTCTTGAGATTTCCCCATGAGCCTACTTAGAGCGTCAATCACCAAGGTGAAAAGGAAAGGGGAAAGAGGATCCCCCTGCCTCAAACCTCTAGAAGCTTTGAACAGTGGAACATGGTTATTAAGTCCTCCTATGTTTCTGTTATTTGAAATATCATAGTATTTGAATATATGTATCGTATTGATACCAAACTAAACATCATTTCAATATAGTTGTAAATCCACTTTAGTAACGACTTAGTGTATTTTGCAATAACACCAATCGGAGTCTAGTTAGAGAGGGGATGAATTCTTTCTGGAGAGATGATAAAACAAAATGGAATGTTTGCAATTCACAGTGACGGGCATCACTTTAATTTAGAGGTCATTGGTTTTGGTTATTTTGTTTCTAATATATCAAATAATGTTAGGGCGATTTCCATGCTGCTTTGAATTTTGCGGCTGTTACGGAGGCTCCGGTTATATTTTTCTGTCGGAACAATGGGTGGGCCATCAGTACACCTACTTCAGACCAGTTTCGGAGTATTCTTCCTCTCTGCTTGTTCATGCTTGTACTTGTTTTTGATATTTGTATCACAACAGGTCTCTTGATGACTAGAAGCAAGTAATGTTTTTATCCTTATTTTTGGGTGGGGGATTTTGGGGTTTCTTCTATTTTCAGGTGATGGTGTTGTTGTCAAAGGTCGGGCTTATGGAGTTCGAAGCATCCGAGTAGATGGTAATGATGCACTTGCCGTGTATAGTGCAGTTCATGCAGCACGTGACATGGCTATCAGAGAACAGAGACCAATCTTAATTGAGGTAAAAAAAAGGGATTCTTGTTTGATTTCTGGTCTTGTGAGGCAAATTGTTGAAACGTAGATTCCTTAACTTATGATGTTTGGTTTTGATTTTTTCCATTGGCAGGCATTAACATATCGAGTGGGACACCATTCCACGTCAGATGATTCGACCAAGTATCGTCCAGTCGAAGAGATTGAATGGTGGAAAATGGAACGAGACCCTGTAACCCGATTTAGAAAATGGATGGAAAACAACAGTTGGTGGAGTGATAAGGCAGAATTAGAGGCTAGAAACAGTGCTAGAAAGCAGGTAAATCCTACTATCATGTCTGGAACAACTTGAAAAACAACAAACAATTAGAAATCAGAAACTCTTCTTCCATAGGTTCATCACTTTCTCTCCAGCTCAAAAACTATTAGTGACGCCACAGTTGAGGCAGTGCCTCAAACCAGGAGGAATGACGAGCTTTTTGCTAAAAGTTATGAGAGATTTTTTCCAATATTAAAATAAAATTTTTTTTGTTAAATATAATAAGCCAGGAATTAGATGACCTCTTTGAAATAACACAACAGAATCCAGCACTTAGAGAATATTGACTTTTACATGGAGCTTGAATTCGTTTAAAACAATCTTTGTGAGGTTCTTCAAAAGTGAGAACGTTCCTTTTTGTAAGAGAAAGTTGTTTCCCTGGGTACATTCCAGCTTCCCATTTTCTATTTTCTAACGTTTTTGCAAACTTAATCTTCAAAATTTCCAATTTTAGGAGCCACAGAAGGTAATTATGCAATTTCAAATTCTTTTTCGGAAGCTTTTTCCTCTAAAGCAGGCACAGTCCTGCCGAAATGATAAGTTGCCTAGCTCATTTATCTTTAATAGTATGGCCATGAAGAATTATATTCATTGGAAGATAGACTGATATATATAATGAGAAATTTATATTGTTTTCCAGTAACTTTGTAAATGCAGTTTCAAGAATTGTTAAAAAACCTCAACAAAACAAATTTATGGTACGGCACCTAAATTAACCATTAGAAATTAGATGAAAGTTCATGCATGCTCCATATGGTTAGGCCTACTTACACAGAATGCCTGTAAAAATAGAAAATTTTCATTCATTTGGAAGAAACTAAAACAGAAAGTATAAGTATTTAAATCTTCTAGTCCTTCAAAACTTGTTAAATTTGAACAGATTAGAGAATTGTTTATTTCGATTTAAGATCATTCCTTTGTGTTGCAGATATTACATGCAATCCAAGAAGCAGAGAAAGTTGACAAACCTCCACTTGCTGACATTTTCACAGATGTATATGATTCTCCCCCTTCCCATCTCTGTGAGCAGGAGAAATTGCTAAGAGAGGCGATTAAAAGACACCCCCAGGATTACCCATCTGATGTTCCTCTCTGAATTTATCCCATTATACATATATGTGCATACATCATACGTGCATAAATTATTTAATTAAATAAAATATTGACTTTGACTTTGGCCTTCACTTTGTTTTCAATTGACTTTTAGTCTTGAATATGGATATGGTTGCTGAAATATATAGAAAGGGAAGAATATGTATAAAGATTACGTATGTGTAATTTGATAGAAAACTGAAAATATGTAATGAAAACTATGAGTTAATAGAAATACAAAATATTTATATTTACTGTTATGTATTATTTTTTGTTAAATTTTGGACAGATAATTGGATTGGGTTGGGGCCTTCGGAAAAGTTCATGGTGAATGTTTTTTGGGTCAAGGTTTCATTGTAGGTCAAAGGTTTTTTGTTTTGTTTGGAGAGTGGGTTGGGATGGGGATCTAGTCTTAAATTTTTTCGAGATGCAGATGTTAAATTCTTGGCTATATATATTTGCTGCAGATGTTAAATTCTTTTGAAGTTGAACATCGGGTTAGATTATGTATTAGTCTAGAGATCCAGTTTAGCATCAAGATTGAAGCTTTTGGGCAAATGCAGTAGCCTCATGAACAATACAAGTACACATAATTAGAGAGACAGCGAGGAGTGAGAAGGGGTGAATTAGGGTTTCAGAAAATTAGAAATTGGAAAAGACGCAAAAATAGGAACATTATTTAGAGAAATTAGGGTTTCAGAAAAAAATAGGTACATTATTTAGAGAAAAAGTAGGTTCATTTAAAAAAAAAATTTCAAAAAACAAACAATAAATAGATTATCAAATTATTTTTTAACATAATTAGAATGTACACTATTATTCATAAAACTATAATAAAATAGATTACTAGTCGTATAATTCATAAAAGGAAAACAACATAATTTTTTTATTAAATAAACCAAAACGTTAATCACCTATAGATTATTAATACGTTAATGTTGAATTTAATATTTAATTTCCAATAAGTTTCTAAATTAATTCCTACATCCATTACAACCATTTGGAGATCTTTCCAAATTCAACATGTGTCATTAGTTACATCCCCCATAACACATTAACTTATAAATAAGGGTAGTTTTGGAATTTGAAAAATACAATAAATTAGATTTTAAGTTATATTAGGTAACTTGCTTAGTTAGATCCTAGTCATCGGGTATTATTTTAAAAAATTAGGTATTTTAAATAGAAAAATAAAGGGAAGGGTTGTAGGTGATTTAAAATGAATTTTATGGGTCTAAGCTCAATTTACTAAAAAGAAAAAGAAGGACCTAAGATCTGCTAACAATGGTGTAGAAACAGGTTCTTTTCATATATGAAATAAGGACTATTACATGGTTTTTATACAGTCTGATTACATCATAAATGTAACGGACAATTATTACAACATGATTATAGGCATTTGTGGTGTAGGAGTTACAGAATGGTGCCAGCATAATTGTTACAGACAATTATGCAATTATAGGCATTAACAACTATAACGGAAAACTGCATTGATTGGCCTTTACTGTCAAGAACATGGTGGTTGCCTAACACTCCCCCGCAAACTTGGCGGCGGAGGCAAGACAAGTTTGGATACCAGGCGGGTAAAGCGATCCGTAGGAAGACCTTTGGTAAAGACATCGGCGAGTTGATCAACAGAAGGGATGAATGAAACTTTGTGGCTGCCGGAGGCAACGCGTTCCCGAACAAAGTGATAATCAAGAGCAACACGTTTCGTGTGAGCATGGAAAACAGGGTTGGCAATCATGTAAGTCGCAGAGAGATTGTCACAGTTGAGGAGAATCGGCCGGAGGAGCGGGAAGTGTAATTTGTGAAGGAGACCTTGTATCCAAATGGCGTTAGCACATGCATAGGCGAGTGCACGGTATTCCGCCTCAGCACTAGAGCGTGAAACTGCACGCTGTTTCTTGGCGCTCCATGAGATTAAGTTTGCCCCTAAGAACACGCAATAGCCAGTTGTCGAGGGACGGGTATCAGGGCAACCCGCCCAGTCAGCGTCCGAATAGGCAACAAGAATGGAGGAAGTGGTGGACCGACGAAGTGGCAAGCCATGACCAAGAGTGCCCTTGAGGTATTGAAGGATACGTTTTACAGCCTCCATGTGAAGAT
This sequence comes from Prunus kanzakura, assembly GCA_020521455.1. NCBI lineage: Eukaryota > Viridiplantae > Streptophyta > Magnoliopsida > Rosales > Rosaceae > Prunus > Prunus kanzakura. Next base: position 37,520 of record BPUM01001082.1, on the reverse strand, counting down.
CAGTGGGGGAGCCCATGAACTGAGACACAGATTGAACCGCATATGCAATGTCAGGGCGAGTGAGTGTCAAGTATTGAAGAGTGCCAACCAGCTGCTGATAAATGGAGGGGTCAGAGAGAGGAATGCCGGTGGTATGGGATAGGGAGCCTTTGGAGGCCATGGGGGTGGAGCACAGCTTGCATTCCAATAGGTTACTGCGTTTGAGTAAATCAAGGGTGTATTTATTTTGGGTGAGATGAACACACTCTGACAAATAAGTCACCTCCATGCCAAGAAAATAATTGAGTTGCCCAAGATCTGTGAGATCAAATTCGATACCCAAGATACGGATGAAATCCAAAAGAGAGGAAGGACTACTACCGGTGAGAACAATGTCGTCGACATAAAGAATTAAAATCATCATGTGAGAATTGCTCCGAAAAATAAACATAGAGGAGTCGGGCTGGCTCTGGAGGAATCCATAACGAAGGAGAAAAGAACTGAGGCGCTGAAACCATGCACGAGGAGCTTGTTTGAGGCCATAGAGGGCTTTGTGGAGCTTGCAGACATGCTGAGGACAAGTTGGATCAATAAAGCCAAGGGGCTGCTGCATATAGGCTTCCTCAGAAAGTGTGTCATGAAGAAACGCATTTTTGACGTCTAATTGGCGAAGAGGCCAACCAGAGGAGATTGCAATACTGAGGACAGTGCGAATGGTGATGGGTTTCACAACAGGGCTGTAGGTGTCAAAATAGTCAATTTCGGGTTGCTGATGATAACCCTTGGCCACCATACGGGCCTTGTAACATTCAATACTGCCATCAGAGTGGCGTTTGATTTTGAAAACCCACTTGCAACCGACAACATGAGCAGATGGAGGCAATGGAACCAAGGACCAAGTACCCTGCTTAAGGAGGGCATTAAACTCATTATGCATAGCCTGTCGCCAATGAGAAAATCGAGAAGCCTGAGAGTAGCATGTAGGCTCAAGATCAGAATCAACCAAAGCGATATATGCAGAAGGAATAGGATATCGAACCGAGAAATTGGAGCGAAATTTGGGTTTGAAGATGCCGGATTTTGACCGTGTGTGAATAGCGCTAGTGCGAGTGGAGGAATGATGCGTGGGCTGTACGGGAAGATGCTGTGGGGTCGGCAGTCGGTGTTGGAGCTAGAGAAGGAGCTGATGGCTGTGGTTGAATGGGAAGAGGCTGGGGGGCGATGGCTAGTGCAGATGCCAGATCAGGAGCGGATTGTGGATGCTGGGCTGGTGCCATCTCACCCAAAACATGTGCTGATGTCGGGGCTGGTGGTGGTTCCAGAGCAGGCGCTGATTGGGGAGGCAAGGGAATGACGTCGGCTTGAGCAAAAGGAGAGGCATGAGACGAAGGGGTTAAGATGGCAACATGAGCTGGAGATTCCGTATGGGCCTGATGGGTTAAAGACAGATTGGGTTCCGTATGGGGCATGGGCCCAGTGTCCAGGTGAGAGGCATGATGCCCATTGAGTATATCTGAACTTTTGAGAACAGGAACACAAACCAAATCAGTGGCAGGGGTTGTCAAGAATGTAGGGGCAGAGTAGGGAAAGGTATGCTCGTGGAAGACAACATGTCGAGAAGTATAGACACGCCCGGTGGGAGGGTGATAGCAGCGATACCCACGATAATTAGCACTATATCCAAGAAAAACACAAGCAAGCAAACGAGGTTGTAACTTGTTAGAAACATAAGCACCAAGATAAGGATAACATGTACACCCAAATGTGCAGATAAGGGAATAATCCGGATCTTTACGAAACAACCATCGATAAGGTGTTTCCCATTTGAGAAGCGGGGTAGGAAGACGATTAATTAAGTAGATAGCGGTGCAAAAAGCCTCAACCCAAAAGGAGTGAGGAAGATGGGCAGTAAGAAGTAAAGTACGCCCCATGTCAGCAATATGACGATGTTTTCGTTCCGCTAGGCCATTTTGTTGGGGTGTATGTGGACAGGAAAAGCGGTGAATGATGCCTTTGGAAGCACAAAATTGTTTAAAAACGCCATTATCAAATTCTTTGCCCCCATCACTTTGAAATTGTTTAACGATTAACGAAAATTGAGTTTGAACATAGGAGACAAAGGTAGAAAAATGATGAAATACTTCCGATTTAAGTCGCATAGGAAAAATCCACGAGAAACGAGTAAAATCATCAGTAAAAAGGACATAATAACGGAAACCTGAAATGGAAGCAAAAGGAGACATCCAAACATCAGAATGTATTAATTGAAAGGGTTCACAAGAACAATGTTCATGAGATGAAAAAGGGAGACGAATTTATTTTGCTAAGGCACAATGGCTACATGAATTATGGGATAATTTAAAATGAGAACCTAACAAGGACTGAGAAACTAAGGTGTGAAGCACTTTATTGGACAGATGACCCAACCGGCGATGCCAAAGAGACGACGAGATGGTGGAGGAAAAAGTTGACTTGGAGCAAGACACGAACTTGGATGCAAGAGAGGGCAAGACTGGATAAAAGGCCATCACTACATCGGCCCTGAAAGAGAATAACACCTGTGTGTAAGTGACGAATAATATATCCCCAAGAAACGAAAGTAATGCTAACTGGATAATCGTGGGTGAATTGAGCAATAGAAATAAGATTTTTGTGAAGGGAGGGAACAAGAAGAACATTGTATAAATGAAAACCAAAAGAGCCAGAGGAAAATTTGGCATTACCAGAATGAGTAATGGAAAGGGAGGCACCGTTACCAATGAGAACCTGATCAGAAGTGTTGGAGACATTTGTCAGGGTACGAGCATCATGAGTCATGTGATTGGTGGCACCGGAGTCCAAGTACCAATTAGGATCAGAGGGTTGAGAGATGTGCATGCTAGCAAAAGGAGGTGAGAAGTCAGCATCACGGGAAGACATGGGGCACCGAGCAGCAATATGGCCAAATTGTTGGCAATTCCAACATTGAAGAGGACGTGAGGTCAGAGGAGACCCCAAAATGCTAGAGTTGGGCTGGGAGGGACGGTATGGGCGGTGCTGGGACTGACTTGAGCCTGGAAGAGAGGCACGAGTGGACCCACTAGAGGAGGGACCGAAGCGTGGAGACTGTGAACTATGGCGGGTGCCACGGGGACCACGATGGTGGTTGGAACGATGAGCCTGGGGTTGAGCAAAGTAAAACGCTTGCGGCGATGGCTGAGGAGCCAGAAGTGTGGTAAGGGATTGTTGGGCATCGAAGGTGAGAAGACGAGCCCGTAGATCAGCAAAGGTGGGGAGGGGGGGAAATTGCATAATAGCGGTGATGAGCATGGTGTAGTCGGGACCTAAGCCACAGATCACATAGCTAACCAAATCATCAGAGGAAACAGGGTTACGAATGGCTGCCAACTGATCAGATAAGCTCTTGGCAAGAGCAAGGTATTCAGAGACTGTCTTAGTCCCTTTGGTGATGGAGAGAAGTTGAAACTTGAGCTGGGTGGCATTAGCAAGAGATTGTTGAGAAAAGTTTTGACGAAGACAGTCCCAGACTGCTTGGGAAGTGGTGAGACCAACAACTTGAGCAAGAACCGGCTCGGTGAGAGTGGAACGAAGAATACTGATAAGAGATTGATCGGTTTGATACCAGGTAAGATATTCCGGGTTAGGAAAGGAGACCACGGAATTAAGACCATCGTCAACAGCTTTGTCTTTGGTGGAGGTGAGAATAGCAGGAGGGCATGGGTGAGAACCATCGATGAATCGCCAAAAATTTTGCCCAATAAGATAGGGTTGGACTTGACTTTCCCATAGAAGGTAATTGGTTTCCGAGAGTTTGGTGGAGACAAGAGTAGAGAAATTGGGGAAGGAGAGAACACCAGCTGAAGAGGAGGAGGGGGAGGAGGATGCCATGAAAAGGGAGAGAAGCAGAAATTTTTTACAGAAAAATGGTGGCTCTAGATACCATGTAGAAACAGGTTCTTTCATATGTGAAATAAGGACTATTACATGGGTTTTATACAGTCTGATTACAGCATAAATGTAACGGACAATTATTACAACATGATTACAGGCATTTGTGGTGTTGGAGTTACAGAATGGTGACAGCATAATTGTTATAGACAATTATGCAATTATAGGCATTAACAACTATAACGAAAAATTGCATTGATTGGCCTTTACTGTCAAGAACGTGGTGGTTGCCTAACAAATGGTAATAGAGACAGAAGAAGAAAAGAGTTTACGAGAAGTTTCTGAGAGCAGAGGAGAAAACTGAATGATGTATTTCTTACTGAATTGTTTTTACATATCTACTTAGTCTCTTTGCTTAATGAGTAAGTAATCATGCTAACAGCTGACAGCTAAGCTGACCAACCTCCTAATAATTCTAACAGCTCTAACCAACTCTAACCATTGGGTAAACCACCCCCCCACCCCCCCCCCCCCCCCTCAATCTCAGTTAGGGTGCCTAAACTGAGATTGGTACAATGCTTAACAAATACTGGACTATGAAGTCCCTTAGTAAGAACATCTGCAATCTGATCATCAGTAGGAATGTATTGCACTAAGAAGTCTTTTCGTTGTACACGTTCTCGAACAAAATGGAAGTCGACATCCAAATGCTTGATACGAGAATGGAATACGGGATTAGAGCTGAGAGCCAATGCAGACATGTTATCACAAAACAACAGTGGAGGTTCTGGGAGAAAGACATGAAGATCTGCAAGTATCTGACGAACCCAAGCTACTTATGCTGAGGCATTAGCAAGAGCACGGTATTCAGCTTCAGTGGAGCTACGGGAGACAGACCCCTACTTCTTATACTGCCATGAAATTGGATTGGAACCCAAGAAGACAACAAATCCTGTGGTTGATCGTCGAGTCGTAATGTCCCCAGCCCAATCTGCATCACTATATGCAGACAAAGAAACTGGAACAGAAGAAGAGTAAGTAAGACCATAGTGCAAAGTCCCTTGAATGTAGCGCAAAATCCTTTTAACCAACTGAAAATGAACCTCTGTGGGACTGTTCATAAATTGGCAGACAGTATTAACGGAGTAGGCGAGGTCTGGTCTTGTAAAAGTTAGGTACTAAAGAGCACCCACTATACTGCGGTATACTGAAGGTTCCTTTAAAGGTTCACCATCTGTGGGAAGAACCTGTGTGTTAGGTTTAGAGGGAGTTGGGCAGGACCGACATGATTCCATCCCAGCCTTGACTAAAAGATCTTTGACATACTTCTGTTGACTGATCAAAAGATCACCATTTGACCTGTATGAAATCTGTAAGCCAAGAAAGAAGGTATGAGGACCCTGTTGAGCCTATTCCTAACAACTAAAATGAGTTATTAAAAATAGCAACTTCAATTCTCGCAAGTGCACGAACCAATTATAGTATAGCTTATGTAAATACGAGGTCGATCCCACGGAGAATGGTAACGTGGTTACATGTTAAACTACTAGAATGCTGGAAAAACAGAAAACAAACAAACAAACAAACTAACAAATGGCAAGGTCTAGGACAGAATCCTAGCACCACACACGCACTCGAAATGGGGGGTTTTGTTGTTGAAATGAAAACAAGATAATGAAATGGAAGTGCTGGACAGTAACAATGGCAGCAATCAACAAGTTGTGAAACAATGATTGAGAAGTGTTAGAGCCTTGGAATCTACCACTAGTGTTCCTATCCAAGTTATGAATGCATAGAAATTGACTCAAGCTCATCAACAATAGATTATCGCATACAAGCCTATGGTATCTAGGTGCAGGATGCATGATTCTCCTAAGGCATGTGATTGTGCATGGTATCTACACAATACGTGATCTCTAATATGCAACCTAAGCATGGTATCTACTTAGAATAAAGCATACAAGAGTCATTAAGTTCCTTGAGAATATGATAATCACACAAGTCCTAGAACATGGTATCTGTCCTAGTCAACCTATGGTTATTAACCCCTTGAAAGATTCTTAGGCCATTCATGTGTTGCTTGTGAAAGGAGAGTAGAATTGGTGAATCTAAACCCCTTCCCAACTTGTGCTAGATGCATAAAATCCTAGTTAGCTACTCCAAGAAAACATACATCAAGCACATAATAAGCTGGAGATTAACAACTTGGCAATGAAAGCAAGGAAATCAATTAACTATGAAATCATCCATAACATTGAATATTCATGACTAGGGCTTCATCCTAAGCCCTAACTAAATGGATTAGTTAAACATAACTATGAATACAGAAAATAAGAAATACATAGATAGAATAAAGAGAATAGAAGAACTAGTTGGTGGCAGCAAGGTAGTTCTCAGGACAGCTCCAAGCTCTCCCTCCTTTGCAGCTAGCTCTCTTCTCTCTTTGTGGTGAATCTGAATGTGTGTGAGAGTAATGGATGAAGTGGATGTATGTGTCTAACTCTCTTTTCTTTCTCCCTTGTGAATGAGCTGCAACTCTCTATTTATAGACTGCCAATTCGTCCTCCCCTAAGCTGGTGTAGACAGCCCACCAGAAATCCTGGAAACTGTTCCTTGATTTGTGCAAACATGTTTCCCCATAATTAAGCATGCCTTGTTTTGCTCCTTGAGACTTCCAATGCTGAAATGCCTCCCTAATTTGCTCAACATGTTTGTCTAAAGTCAGGTACAGCTCATTAGAGGCACAAGGCTCAAAGGAGGTGTGGAACACAAGGCTTATTAGCTGACAGCTGCATATTAAAATCCTCCTGAGCATGGTTCATTGTTTGACGGGCTAAGGACTCCATATATGTCCAATTGGGCTGCATTTTGGATATGTTATACTAGACACCAATCTGAACAACTTCTATGAAGGACGTCTCCTCATTTGAGTTGTGTAAGTTGCTGAAATGAGGCTTGCAAGATGACCTACGAAGCTGGACTGACAAGGAGAGTGTGGCCCAAATTGGGTCTGTCTTTAAGTTTATATTCCTCTTGTGCCAATCAGCCCTTAATATGCATGGATTGTGTCAAATGTGATCTCTTGCTGTCTTAACCTACAAAACACACAAACATAGGTAAGTGACTCAAAATAAAGAGAAACTAAACAAAATCACTAAGTAAAGAAGGCATGCAAATGTGTGAAATTATGAACATATCAAATACCCCCAAACTTAGATTTTGCTAGTCCTCGAGCAAAACAAAATAAAACTACAACTTTGGAAACAGGAAAGAAGCAGCTAGCCTTCCAAACAATATCCTCAAAGAATCACCATAGTATATGGTCGCAAAGAAACACAACAATCACAATCTAAGTTCCACACATGATTCAAGAGTGTGCAAAGCTTACAATGACATCCTAAAGTGTAGTGTGTGAATGCCAAATCAGAACAACACCTGCAACTCAAATAAGTACATGCGCACACACCTAGAGCACAATCAAGAATTTCGAACCCCATAAGCTCATTATCAAATCAGCTCTCCACAGTAATACCATACAATACCAAGGATCAAAAGGACTTTACAAGGGTTGTAATGAGGCTTAGGGTAGTGGTTAAATGAAAGAGGGGACATGGAGATATAACAACATTTTGAGCACAACTAAAGCATAGGTAAAAGTATGAGAGATTACTGAACTTTGTAACATGCAAGGAACACAAACATGAGCAGATTCTCAACATAATTTCAGCACCTTCAAATGTGTTTATTTGGCCTAATTTTGTGGCTCTTTACCCTAGATCACCATGATCTTCTCCTTATAACATCCTAGGGTCGTGACTACATTGGCCACACTTCATTACCTCTTTTGATTAGTTACCAATACCCCCAAACTTATTTCTTTTCAACACTTGGGTTATGGCACTAATGATTCACTTTTGCTCCAAAAACCTTGCATTCTTTATGACTCTCTTTTGAAGATAGCTTTAATTGCTCAAAGAATAGGTAAAGATAAAAAAACAAAGATTTATTATGGTAGGAATGGTTTACACAAAGAAAGGCTTAACGTAGGCTCAAATGGGTTGACTAGGGATGAATACATGTAGAGGGATGGTTAGAAAGGCTCAAACGATTTAAACATGGCCTAAATCACTTCCCAAGCATTGTATGGCAACAGATTGTCTCAAGAGATATTCAAATAAGTTCTAGAGTACGAAACCAAGATCATGAGATAAGTAGAATTGCATAACATCTCCAAGTAGCAAGAAATTGGACTAACTTGGCAAAGTGCTCAATAAGTGCAAGGATGGCATGCAAGACAGAGTTCACTCAGAATCACACAAAGACCTTAAACAATGACTATCAATTTCTGAAAAAAAACATATTGGAATTAAGTCCAAGTCTTATCATAGGTGTTTGGAAGGATAACGAAATAACACACAAAATCCTGCGTTTTTAGACACTAAACACACTTAAAAATTTAAAATTTTGACAAGTTGAAACAACATAACTAAATCCTCCCCCCCAAACTTAAATGAAACATTGTCCTCAATGTTTAGAGTATAAGAACAAGCAATGCCTCATAAATGAAAGGAAAGAAGATAAGGAAAAGACATAACCAAATGTTAGAGTTTAGAAAACAACTCCCCTTTGAAGCGATTAGGACGCAAGCAGCTTCTTGCACTTTCTATCTTCTCCTCATCACCTTGGGTTGCCTCCCAAGAAGCGCTAAGTTTCATGTCTTCAGCCGGACATCCAAACTTTGGTGAGCATCAAGAGAGTGGTAGAGGCTCCTTGAGTGCTTGAGACTCAATATTGGCTTCAAAGTTGGCATCAAAGTAAGGTTTCAACCGATGTCCGTTCACCTTGAAGGTGCTGCCATCCTTAATGTTTTGAATCTCCACTGCGCCATGATTAAACACATTAGTAATAACAAAAGGGCCAATCCACCGAGAACGAAGCTTACCTGGGAAGAGCTTAAGGCGTGAATTGAATAAGAGAACCTTCTGCCCTTTCTCAAACGTCTTCCTAAGAATTTTCTTGTCATGAAATAGCTTTGTTTTCTCCTTGTAAAGCTTAGCGTTCTCATATGCTTCATGTCGCAACTCCTCCAGCTCATTGAGTTGAAGCCTCCTCTTCTCACCAGCGGCTTTCATATCAAAATTGAAGGCCTTGATTGCCCAATAAGCCCTGTGCTCAAGCTCCACTGGTAAGTGACAAGGTTTACCGAAAACAAGTCTATATGGAGACATACCTATAGGGGTCTTATAAGCAGTCCTATAAGCCCACAATGCATCATCCAAACGCATGGACCAATCCTTCCTTGTGGTGTTCACTGTCTTCTCAAGTATGTGCTTAATCTCCCTATTGCTTATCTCAACCTGCCCACTAGTTTGAGGATGATAGGGTGTTGCTACCTTGTGCGTGATTCCATACTTCTTCAAGAGTGCTGCAAAAGCTTGGTTAACAAAGTGGGAGCCACCATCACTAATGATTGCTCTAGGTGTGCCAAACCTTGTAAAAATATTTCCTTTTAGAAAACTGATCACAACCTTGGCATCATTAGTTCTAGTGGCAATGGCTTCCACCCATTTAGAAACATAATCAACAGCAACTAATATATATTCAAATCCATAAGAGGTAGGAAAAGGGCCCATGAAATCAATTCCCCAAACATCAAATATATCAACGATTAAGATATTAGTGAGAGGCATCTGATTTCTAGCATGCAAATTACCCATCCGTTGGCATCTATCACATGAAGCACAAAAAGCATAAGCATCCTTAAAAAGGGTAGGCCAAAAGAAACCTGATTGTAGCACTTTGTTGGCAGTCTTCTTTGCCCCAAAATGGCCTCCGCATGCATGGGAGTGACAAAACTCTAGAATGCTCTTAAAATCCCCTTCAGGCACACACCTTCGAATTACTTGGTCTGGACAATGCTTGAATAGGTATGGATCATCCCAAAAGTAGTATTTTGCTTGCTTCCTAAGCTTGTCACGTTGGAACGTAGATAACCCTGTAGGGAGTTCGTTAGTGCACAAATAGTTAACAATATCAGCAAACCAAGGCAATGGATTAAGAGAATTCAAAGCACAAATAGAGAAGAGTTGCTCATCAGGGAAGCTTTCACGCAATGGCAGTGAATCCTCCTCTTCATTAGATACATGCACCAATCTACTCAAGTGATCAGCCACCACATTCTCACTTCCTTTTTTATCTTTTATCTCCAAATCAAACTCTTGCAACAAGAGAATCCATCTAATGAGGCGTGGCTTGGCATCCTTCTTAGCTAACAAGTATTTCAATGCTGCATGATCAGTGTAAACAATGACCTTGTTAGTAATCAAATAAGATCTAAACTTCTCTAAAGCAAATATGACAGCTAACAACTCCTTCTCTGTGGTGGAATAATTGAGTTGGGCATCATTGAGGGTTCTACTAGCATAGTAGATGGCATGGGGCTTCTTATCAACTTGCTGCCCCAAAACAGCTCCAACGGCATAATCTGAGGCGTCACACATCAGTTCAAAAGGCAAGCTCCAATCCGGTGGCATAATGATTGGGGCAGTTGTGAGCATCATTTTCAAAGCATTGAAAGCATTCTCACAATTTTGATCAAACACAAAATCCATGTCCTTGGCAAGGAGATTGCACAAAGGCCTTGCAATCTTAGAAAAATCTTTAATGAAACGCCTATAGAAACCTGCATGGCCAAGGAAAGAACGTACTTCTTTGACAGAAGTAGGTGAGGGCATAGAGGCAATCAAATCAATCTTAGCTTTATCTACCTCAATTCCGTTACTAGAGATGACATGACCAAGAACTATGCCTTGGTTAACCATAAAATGACATTTTTCCCAATTAAGCACCAAGTTACTCTGTTCACATCTAGCCAACACCTTAGATAAGTTATGCAAGCATTGATCAAAAGAATCACCAAAGACAGAGAAGTCATCCATGAATACCTCAATAAACCTTTCTACCATGTCGGAGAAAATGCTCATCATGCACCTTTGGAAAGTGGCTGGGGCGTTGCAAAGACCAAAAGGCATCCTCCTATAAGCAAAAGTACCAAAGGGACATGTGAAGGTTGTCTTCTCTTGATCTTCTGGGGCTATGGCGATTTGGTTGTAACCTGAATATCCATCAAGGAAGCAATAGTAGCTATGGCCAGCCAATCTCTCAAGCATCTGATCAATGAATGGAAGAGGGAAGTGATCCTTGCTTGTTGCTGTGTTGAGCTTCCTATAATCAATGCAAACTCTCCAGCCCGTGGTCATCCGTGTAGGCACAAGCTCGTTTGCTTCATTCTTCACCACTGTGATACCTGACTTCTTGGGGACAACTTGCACTGGGCTCACCCATTTACTGTCAGAAATAGGATAAATAATACCAACATCTAAAAGCTTCATTACCTCTTTCCTTACCACGTCCTTCATGTTTGGATTTAGACGTCTTTGGGCATCCCTCTTAGGCATTGCATTATCCTCCAATAATATCCTGTGCATGCACAGTGTTGGGCTTATGCCTTTGATGTCTGCAATGCTCCACCCAATTGCAGTTTTGTGCTCTTTTAGAACTCTCAAAAGCTTCTTCTCATCATTTGGTTCGAGGTGTGAGGCAATGATAACAGGTAGAGTCTCATTTTTTCCTAAATAAGCATATTTAAGGTGTGTTGGCAATTGCTTTAATTCCAACTCTGGTGCCTGCACAATAGAAGGTAAAACCTTATCAGTGGGTGGGGGTAATGATTCAAATTGGTTTGCATACCTCTTTCCAACTTCTATATAGCTATCCATGCTGCAGACAAGCTCAAGAAGTAGAGGAGAGATCACAGCCTCTAAGCTGTCCACTTCTTCTTTCCTTATGCTTTGTGTGATGCATGCTTCAATTGGCTCCAAATAACTCATTGGCAGTGCTTCTTTCACCATATTATCAATTGCATCAAGCTGGAAAACTTCATGCTCATCACTTGGAAACTTGGAGGCTTCAAACACTTTGAATGCTATTGTCTCATCAAACACATTCATAGTCAATGTACCCTTCTTCACATCAATAATAGCACCGGCAGTTGCCATGAATGGCCGACCTAGAATGAGTGGTAACTGATTGTCATGAATTGGTGCTTCTTCCATTTCCAACACCAAGAAATCAGCTGGCAAAATTAGCTCTTCCACTTTCACCAAAACATCTTCTAGAATGCCCTTAGGGTACCTGATACTTCTATCTGCCAATTGAATGCTCACAGATGTGGCTTGCAACTCACCAAGGTTAAGTTTCTCATAAACATGATATGGCATAAGGTTTATAGATGCACCAAGATCAAGCAAAGCTTTTTGAAACTTAAAATCACCAACTATACAAGGTATAGAAAACGAACCTGGATCCTTTAACTTTGGAGGTAGCTTTCTTTGTAAGACTGCACTCACCTCTTCACTTAATGCAACCTGTTCATGCTCTTTGAATCTCCTCTTGTTAGTGCATAGATCCTTCAAAAATTTTGCATACTTGGGAATCTGAGCTATGGCACTAAGCAGTGGGATGTTGATTTGCACCTTCTTGAATATTTCCATTATCTCATCCAAGCCTTGATCTTTCTTTGACTTTGATAACCTGCTGGGAAAGGGTGCAATAGGCCTAAAAGCATTAGTTGAAATTGGAACTTGATTAGCATTAGATGATACCTTAGGGCTTGTGCTCTTTCCAAGGGTGTTGAGAGGCTGTTTGGTGGAACCTGTGGGCTGCCCTTGTGGTGGCTGAATGATCTCCACGTTTTCTCCATCTTCTTGCTCTTCATTGGCATCTCCAACCTTATTATCAACTTTTCTACCACTTCTCAAGATGTGCACTGCTTTAGCATGCTCTTGATGCCTTGGGTTCACCTCCGTTTGGCTTGGAAAAGTTCCGGATGCTCTATTGCTCATGGAGGATGCAATCTGCCCAACTTGCACTTCTAGTTTGTTCACTGCATTTTGAAGATTCTGATTGGTTTGCATTTGTTGTCCCATGAACTTCTTGAACATGTCTTGCAATTCTCCCATTTGATCACCCCTTTGCTCTTGCACTTGTTGGGGAGCTTGCTGGAATTGCCTTTGTTGTATTTGGAATCCTGGGGGAGGTCCTTGAGATTGTTGCACATTTGAATTGTTGCTCCACCTGAAATTAGGATGATTTCTCCACCCCGGATTGTATGTGTTTGAGTAAGGATCATTCTTAGGATCCCTTCCTTGAAGGGCATTTGCTTGCTCTAGCATGTGCTTTGCAAAAGATTGGTCTTGAACTTCCACTTTGTTTCCTAGAGGGCCAGTCACTGCCTGTTGAAGCAAAGAACACATAACATCAAGTTTTGCAGTAATCTCATTATTAGTACTTACCTCAGAGACCACAGCTTTCATAGGAGCTCCTCTTCCTTTATTGTAGCTCCATTGTTGAGAGTTAGCACTCAAAGATTCAAAGAGAGTAAAAGCCTCATCTGCTGTTTTGTTCATCAGTCCTTCTCCACTTGTTGCATCTACCATCATCCTTTCGGAATCAAGCAAACCTTCATAGAAAGATTGCATTTGCATCCAACTCTCTATGTTGTGGTGTGGGCAAGAACTCATCATCTCCTTGTACCTCTCCCAGCATTCATGAAAAGCTTCTCCTTCTCTTTGTGTGAAACCAAGAATTTCCTTTCTAATCTTGTTAGTCTTTTGAGCTGGAAAGAATTTCTGCAAAAACTTATTAGAAAGCTCATCCCAAGTACGAATTGAAGCATTAGGCAAAGAGTATAACCAAGACTTAGCCTTATCTTTTAAACTGAACGGGAATAGCCTCATCTTAATCTGCTCATCATCAAGTCCTTGAATTTTGATTGTAGCACATATTTCAAAGAATTGCTTAACATGCATGTATGGATCCTCAGTGGTATTACCATAATAAGTTGGAAGAAGATGAATCATACCACTTCTAAGCTCAAACCTGTCAATTGTGAGTTGAGGATAGACGATGCACGAAGGTTGATCAGTGACTTTGGGAATGGAAAATTCACGCAGGGGTTTCCGAGGTTGGACAACAAGTGCACCACCTCCCTCATTATTATTGTTGTTGTTTGGAATCTCTGCCATCTTGCTTGAACCTTCAGATTCGTAGCTCTTAGATTCAACGCTTGAAGAACTATAATTCCTCCTCAAACCAGTACGTACAGCAAAAGATCTTGGTGAAAGTGGCTCAGTTTCAGATTCGGACATACATGCACGCACAAGAACCAAATTAGTGCCTTCAAATGTAGATAACAACTAAAACGAAAAACTGAATACAGAAAGAAAAACCAACGAAAAGAACAAAAAAAACTAACAAAAACACAAACATTCAAAGTAATCTAACTACAGCACCATCGTTACCGGTTCCCCGGCAACGGCGCCAAAAACTTGTTGAGCCTATTCCTAACAACTAAAATGAGTTATTAAAAATAGCAACTTCAATTCTCGCAAGTGCACGAACCAATTATAGTATAGCTTATGTAAATACGAGGTCGATCCCACGGAGAATGGTAACGTGGTTACATGTTAAACTACTAGAATGCTGGAAAAACAGAAAACAAACAAACAAACAAACTAACAAATGGCAAGGTCTAGGACAGAATCCTAGCACCACACACGCACTCGAAATGGGGGGTTTTGTTGTTGAAATGAAAACAAGATAATGAAATGGAAGTGCTGGACAGTAACAATGGCAGCAATCAACAAGTTGTGAAACAATGATTGAGAAGTGTTAGAGCCTTGGAATCTACCACTAGTGTTCCTATCCAAGTTATGAATGCATAGAAATTGACTCAAGCTCATCAACAATAGATTATCGCATACAAGCCTATGGTATCTAGGTGCAGGATGCATGATTCTCCTAAGGCATGTGATTGTGCATGGTATCTACACAATACGTGATCTCTAATATGCAACCTAAGCATGGTATCTACTTAGAATAAAGCATACAAGAGTCATTAAGTTCCTTGAGAATATGATAATCACACAAGTCCTAGAACATGGTATCTGTCCTAGTCAACCTATGGTTATTAACCCCTTGAAAGATTCTTAGGCCATTCATGTGTTGCTTGTGAAAGGAGAGTAGAATTGGTGAATCTAAACCCCTTCCCAACTTGTGCTAGATGCATAAAATCCTAGTTAGCTACTCCAAGAAAACATACATCAAGCACATAATAAGCTGGAGATTAACAACTTGGCAATGAAAGCAAGGAAATCAATTAACTATGAAATCATCCATAACATTGAATATTCATGACTAGGGCTTCATCCTAAGCCCTAACTAAATGGATTAGTTAAACATAACTATGAATACAGAAAATAAGAAATACATAGATAGAATAAAGAGAATAGAAGAACTAGTTGGTGGCAGCAAGGTAGTTCTCAGGACAGCTCCAAGCTCTCCCTCCTTTGCAGCTAGCTCTCTTCTCTCTTTGTGGTGAATCTGAATGTGTGTGAGAGTAATGGATGAAGTGGATGTATGTGTCTAACTCTCTTTTCTTTCTCCCTTGTGAATGAGCTGCAACTCTCTATTTATAGACTGCCAATTCGTCCTCCCCTAAGCTGGTGTAGACAGCCCACCAGAAATCCTGGAAACTGTTCCTTGATTTGTGCAAACATGTTTCCCCATAATTAAGCATGCCTTGTTTTGCTCCTTGAGACTTCCAATGCTGAAATGCCTCCCTAATTTGCTCAACATGTTTGTCTAAAGTCAGGTACAGCTCATTAGAGGCACAAGGCTCAAAGGAGGTGTGGAACACAAGGCTTATTAGCTGACAGCTGCATATTAAAATCCTCCTGAGCATGGTTCATTGTTTGACGGGCTAAGGACTCCATATATGTCCAATTGGGCTGCATTTTGGATATGTTATACTAGACACCAATCTGAACAACTTCTATGAAGGACGTCTCCTCATTTGAGTTGTGTAAGTTGCTGAAATGAGGCTTGCAAGATGACCTACGAAGCTGGACTGACAAGGAGAGTGTGGCCCAAATTGGGTCTGTCTTTAAGTTTATATTCCTCTTGTGCCAATCAGCCCTTAATATGCATGGATTGTGTCAAATGTGATCTCTTGCTGTCTTAACCTACAAAACACACAAACATAGGTAAGTGACTCAAAATAAAGAGAAACTAAACAAAATCACTAAGTAAAGAAGGCATGCAAATGTGTGAAATTATGAACATATCAAATACCCCCAAACTTAGATTTTGCTAGTCCTCGAGCAAAACAAAATAAAACTACAACTTTGGAAACAGGAAAGAAGCAGCTAGCCTTCCAAACAATATCCTCAAAGAATCACCATAGTATATGGTCGCAAAGAAACACAACAATCACAATCTAAGTTCCACACATGATTCAAGAGTGTGCAAAGCTTACAATGACATCCTAAAGTGTAGTGTGTGAATGCCAAATCAGAACAACACCTGCAACTCAAATAAGTACATGCGCACACACCTAGAGCACAATCAAGAATTTCGAACCCCATAAGCTCATTATCAAATCAGCTCTCCACAGTAATACCATACAATACCAAGGATCAAAAGGACTTTACAAGGGTTGTAATGAGGCTTAGGGTAGTGGTTAAATGAAAGAGGGGACATGGAGATATAACAACATTTTGAGCACAACTAAAGCATAGGTAAAAGTATGAGAGATTACTGAACTTTGTAACATGCAAGGAACACAAACATGAGCAGATTCTCAACATAATTTCAGCACCTTCAAATGTGTTTATTTGGCCTAATTTTGTGGCTCTTTACCCTAGATCACCATGATCTTCTCCTTATAACATCCTAGGGTCGTGACTACATTGGCCACACTTCATTACCTCTTTTGATTAGTTACCAATACCCCCAAACTTATTTCTTTTCAACACTTGGGTTATGGCACTAATGATTCACTTTTGCTCCAAAAACCTTGCATTCTTTATGACTCTCTTTTGAAGATAGCTTTAATTGCTCAAAGAATAGGTAAAGATAAGAAAACAAAGATTTATTATGGTAGGAATGGTTTACACAAAGAAAGGCTTAACGTAGGCTCAAATGGGTTGACTAGGGATGAATACATGTAGAGGGATGGTTAGAAAGGCTCAAACGATTTAAACATGGCCTAAATCACTTCCCAAGCATTGTATGGCAACAGATTGTCTCAAGAGATATTCAAATAAGTTCTAGAGTACGAAACCAAGATCATGAGATAAGTAGAATTGCATAACATCTCCAAGTAGCAAGAAATTGGACTAACTTGGCAAAGTGCTCAATAAGTGCAAGGATGGCATGCAAGACAGAGTTCACTCAGAATCACACAAAGACCTTAAACAATGACTATCAATTTCTGAAAAAAAAACATATTGGAATTAAGTCCAAGTCTTATCATAGGTGTTTGGAAGGATAACGAAATAACACACAAAATCCTGCGTTTTTAGACACTAAACACACTTAAAAATTTAAAATTTTGACAAGTTGAAACAACATAACTAAATCCTCCCCCCCAAACTTAAATGAAACATTGTCCTCAATGTTTAGAGTATAAGAACAAGCAATGCCTCATAAATGAAAGGAAAGAAGATAAGGAAAAGACATAACCAAATGTTAGAGTTTAGAAAACAACTCCCCTTTGAAGCGATTAGGACGCAAGCAGCTTCTTGCACTTTCTATCTTCTCCTCATCACCTTGGGTTGCCTCCCAAGAAGCGCTAAGTTTCATGTCTTCAGCCGGACATCCAAACTTTGGTGAGCATCAAGAGAGTGGTAGAGGCTCCTTGAGTGCTTGAGACTCAATATTGGCTTCAAAGTTGGCATCAAAGTAAGGTTTCAACCGATGTCCGTTCACCTTGAAGGTGCTGCCATCCTTAATGTTTTGAATCTCCACTGCGCCATGATTAAACACATTAGTAATAACAAAAGGGCCAATCCACCGAGAACGAAGCTTACCTGGGAAGAGCTTAAGGCGTGAATTGAATAAGAGAACCTTCTGCCCTTTCTCAAACGTCTTCCTAAGAATTTTCTTGTCATGAAATAGCTTTGTTTTCTCCTTGTAAAGCTTAGCGTTCTCATATGCTTCATGTCGCAACTCCTCCAGCTCATTGAGTTGAAGCCTCCTCTTCTCACCAGCGGCTTTCATATCAAAATTGAAGGCCTTGATTGCCCAATAAGCCCTGTGCTCAAGCTCCACTGGTAAGTGACAAGGTTTACCGAAAACAAGTCTATATGGAGACATACCTATAGGGGTCTTATAAGCAGTCCTATAAGCCCACAATGCATCATCCAAACGCATGGACCAATCCTTCCTTGTGGTGTTCACTGTCTTCTCAAGTATGTGCTTAATCTCCCTATTGCTTATCTCAACCTGCCCACTAGTTTGAGGATGATAGGGTGTTGCTACCTTGTGCGTGATTCCATACTTCTTCAAGAGTGCTGCAAAAGCTTGGTTAACAAAGTGGGAGCCACCATCACTAATGATTGCTCTAGGTGTGCCAAACCTTGTAAAAATATTTCCTTTTAGAAAACTGATCACAACCTTGGCATCATTAGTTCTAGTGGCAATGGCTTCCACCCATTTAGAAACATAATCAACAGCAACTAATATATATTCAAATCCATAAGAGGTAGGGAAAGGGCCCATGAAATCAATTCCCCAAACATCAAATATATCAACGATTAAGATATTAGTGAGAGGCATCTGATTTCTAGCATGCAAATTACCCATCCGTTGGCATCTATCACATGAAGCACAAAAAGCATAAGCATCCTTAAAAAGGGTAGGCCAAAAGAAACCTGATTGTAGCACTTTGTTGGCAGTCTTCTTTGCCCCAAAATGGCCTCCGCATGCATGGGAGTGACAAAACTCTAGAATGCTCTTAAAATCACCTTCAGGCACACACCTTCGAATTACTTGGTCTGGACAATGCTTGAATAGGTATGGATCATCCCAAAAGTAGTATTTTGCTTGCTTCCTAAGCTTGTCACGTTGGAACGTAGATAACCCTGTAGGGAGTTCGTTAGTGCACAAATAGTTAACAATATCAGCAAACCAAGGCAATGGATTAAGAGAATTCAAAGCACAAATAGAGAAGAGTTGCTCATCAGGGAAGCTTTCATGCAATGGCAGTGAATCCTCCTCTTCATTAGATACATGCACCAATCTACTCAAGTGATCAGCCACCACATTCTCACTTCCTTTTTTATCTTTTATCTCCAAATCAAACTCTTGCAACAAGAGAATCCATCTAATGAGGCGTGGCTTGGCATCCTTCTTAGCTAACAAGTATTTCAATGCTGCATGATCAGTGTAAACAATGACCTTGTTAGTAATCAAATAAGATCTAAACTTCTCTAAAGCAAATATGACAGCTAACAACTCCTTCTCTGTGGTGGAATAATTGAGTTGGGCATCATTGAGGGTTCTACTAGCATAGTAGATGGCATGTGGCTTCTTATCAACTTCGCTGCCCCAAAACAGCTCCAACGGCATAATCTGAGGCGTCACACATCAGTTCAAAAGGCAAGCTCCAATCCGGTGGCATAATGATTGGGGCAGTTGTGAGCATCATTTTCAAAGCATTGAAAGCATTCTCACAATTTTGATCAAACACAAAATCCATGTCCTTGGCAAGGAGATTGCACAAAGGCCTTGCAATCTTAGAAAAATCTTTAATGAAACGCCTATAGAAACCTGCATGGCCAAGGAAAGAACGTACTTCTTTGACAGAAGTAGGTGAGGGCATAGAGGCAATCAAATCAATCTTAGCTTTATCTACCTCAATTCCGTTACTAGAGATGACATGACCAAGAACTATGCCTTGGTTAACCATAAAATGACATTTTTCCCAATTAAGCACCAAGTTACTCTGTTCACATCTAGCCAACACCTTAGATAAGTTATGCAAGCATTGATCAAAAGAATCACCAAAGACAGAGAAGTCATCCATGAATACCTCAATAAACCTTTCTACCATGTCGGAGAAAATGCTCATCATGCACCTTTGGAAAGTGGCTGGGGCGTTGCAAAGACCAAAAGGCATCCTCCTATAAGCAAAAGTACCAAAGGGACATGTGAAGGTTGTCTTCTCTTGATCTTCTGGGGCTATGGCGATTTGGTTGTAACCTGAATATCCATCAAGGAAGCAATAGTAGCTATGGCCAGCCAATCTCTCAAGCATCTGATCAATGAATGGAAGAGGGAAGTGATCCTTGCTTGTTGCTGTGTTGAGCTTCCTATAATCAATGCAAACTCTCCAGCCCGTGGTCATCCGTGTAGGCACAAGCTCGTTTGCTTCATTCTTCACCACTGTGATACCTGACTTCTTGGGGACAACTTGCACTGGGCTCACCCATTTACTGTCAGAAATAGGATAAATAATACCAACATCTAAAAGCTTCATTACCTCTTTCCTTACCACGTCCTTCATGTTTGGATTTAGACGTCTTTGGGCATCCCTCTTAGGCATTGCATTATCCTCCAATAATATCCTGTGCATGCACAGTGTTGGGCTTATGCCTTTGATGTCTGCAATGCTCCACCCAATTGCAGTTTTGTGCTCTTTTAGAACTCTCAAAAGCTTCTTCTCATCATTTGGTTCGAGGTGTGAGGCAATGATAACAGGTAGAGTCTCATTTTTCACCTAAATAAGCATATTTAAGGTGTGTTGGCAATTGCTTTAATTCCAACTCTGGTGCCTGCACAATAGAAGGTAAAACCTTATTCAGTCGGTGGGGGTAATGATTCAAATTGGTTTGCATACCTCTTTCCAACTTCTATATAGCTATCCATGCTGCAGACAAGCTCAAGAAGTAGAGGAGAGATCACAGCCTCTAAGCTGTCCACTTCTTCTTTCCTTATGCTTTGTGTGATGCATGCTTCAATTGGCTCCAAATAACTCATTGGCAGTGCTTCTTTCACCATATTATCAATTGCATCAAGCTGGAAAACTTCATGCTCATCACTTGGAAACTTGGAGGCTTCAAACACTTTGAATGCTATTGTCTCATCAAACACATTCATAGTCAATGTACCCTTCTTCACATCAATAATAGCACCGGCAGTTGCCATGAATGGCCGACCTAGAATGAGTGGTAACTGATTGTCATGAATTGGTGCTTCTTCCATTTCCAACACCAAGAAATCAGCTGGCAAAATTAGCTCTTCCACTTTCACCAAAACATCTTCTAGAATGCCCTTAGGGTACCTGATAGTTCTATCTGCCAATTGAATGCTCACAGATGTGGCTTGCAACTCACCAAGGTTAAGTTTCTCATAAACATGATATGGCATAAGGTTTATAGATGCACCAAGATCAAGCAAAGCTTTTTGAAACTTAAAATCACCAACTATACAAGGTATAGAAAACGAACCTGGATCCTTTAGCTTTGGAGGTAGCTTTCTTTGTAAGACTGCAGCTCACCTCTTCACTTAATGCAACCTGTTCATGCTCTTTGAATCTCCTCTTGTTAGTGCATAGATCCTTCAAAAATTTTGCATACTTGGGAATCTGAGCAATGGCATTGAGCAATGGGATGTTGATTTGCACCTTCTTGAATGTTTCCATTATCTCATCCAAGCCTTGATCTTTCTTTGACTTTGATAACCTGCTGGGAAAGGGTGCAATAGGCCTAAAAGCATTAGTTGAAATTGGAACTTGATTAGTATTAGATGATACCTTAGGGCCTGTGCTCTTTCCAAGGGTGTTGAGGGGCTGTTTGGTGGAACCTGTGGGCTGCCCTTGTGGTGGCTGAATGATCTCCACGTTTTCTCCATCTTCTTGCTCTTCATTGGCATCTCCAACCTTATTATCAACTTTTCTACCACTTCTCAAGATGTGCACTGCTTTAGCATGCTCTTGATGCCTTGGGTTCACCTCCGTTTGGCTTGGAAAAGTTCCGGATGCTCTATTGCTCAAGGAGGATGCAATCTGCCCAACTCGCACTTCTAGTTTGTTCACTGCATTTTGAAGATTCTGATTGGTTTGCATTTGTTGTCCCATGAACTTCTTGAACATGTCTTGCAATTCTCCCATTTGATCACCCCTTTGCTCTTGCACTTATTGGGGAGCTTGCTGGAATTGCCTTTGTTGTATTTGGAATCCTGGGGTAGGTCCTTGAGATTGTTGCACATTTGAATTGTTGCTCCACCTGAAATTAGGATGATTCCTCCACCCTGGATTGTATGTGTTTGAGTAAGGATCATTCTGAGGATTCCTTCCTTGAAGGGCATTTGCTTGTTCTAGCATGTGGTCCGCAAAAGATTGGTCTTGAACTTCCACTTTGTTTCCTAGAGGGCCAGTCACTGCCTGTTGAAGCAAAGAACACATAACATCAAGTTTTGCAGTAATCTCATTATTAGTACTTACCTCAGAGACCACAGCTTTCATAGGAGCTCCTCTTCCTTTATTGTAGCTCCATTGTTGAGAGTTAGCACTCAAAGATTCAAAGAGAGTAAAAGCCTCATCTGCTGTTTTGTTCATCAGTCCTTCTCCACTTGTTGCATCTACCATCATCCTTTCGGAATCAAGCAAACCTTCATAGAAAGATTGCATTTGCATCCAACTCTCTATGTTGTGGTGTGGGCAAGAACTCATCATATCCTTGTACCTCTCCCAGCATTCATGAAAAGCTTCTCCTTCTCTTTGTGTGAAACCAAGAATTTCCTTTCTAATCTTGTTAGTCTTTTGAGCTGGAAAGAATTTCTGCAAAAACTTATTAGAAAGCTCATCCCAAGTAGGAATTGAAGCATTAGGCAAAGAGTATAACCAAGACTTAGCCTTATCTTTTAAACTGAACGGGAATAGCCTCATCTTAATCTGCTCATCATCAAGTCCTTGAATTTTGATTGTAGCACATATTTCAAAGAATTGCTTAACATGCATGTATGGATCCTCAGTGGTATTACCATAATAAGTTGGAAGAAGATGAATCATACCACTTCTAAGCTCAAACCTGTCAATTGTGAGTTGAGGATAGACGATGCACGAAGGTTGATCAGTGACTTTGGGAATGGAAAATTCACGCAGGGGTTTCCGAGGTTGGACAACAAGTGCACCACCTCCTTCATTATTATTGTTGTTGTTTGGAATCTCTGCCATCTTGCTTGAACCTTCAGATTCGTAGCTCTTAGATTCAACGCTTGAAGAACTATAATTCCTCCTCAAACCAGTACGTACAGCAAAAGTTCTTGGTGAAAGTGGCTCAGTATTATATTCGGACATACATGCACACACAAGAACCAAATTAGTGCCTTCAAATGTAGATAACAACTAAAAAGAAAAACAGAATACAGAAAGAAAAACCAACGAAAATAACAACAAAAACAAAAACAAAAACACTCAAAGTAATCTAACTATAGCACCATCGTTACCGGTTCCCCGGCAACGGCGCCAAAAACTTGTTGAGCCTATTCCTAACAACTAAAATGAGTTATTAAAAATAGCAACTTCAATTCTCGCAAGTGCACGAACCAATTATAGTATAGCTTATGTAAATACGAGGTCGATCCCACGGAGAATGGTAACGTGGTTACAAGTTAAACTACTAGAATGCTGGAAAAAACAGAAAACAAAGAAACAAACTAACTAACAAATGGCAAGGTCTAGGACAGAATCCTAGCACCACACACGCACTCGAAATGGGGGGTTTTGTTGTTGAAATGAAAACAAGATAATGAAATGGAAGTGCTGGACAGTAACAATGGAAGCAATCAACAAGTTGTGAAACAATGATTGAGAAGTGTTAGAGCCTTGGAATCTACCACTAGTGTTCCTATCCAAGTTATGAATGCATAGAAATTGACTCAAGCTCATCAACAATAGATTATCGCATACAAGCCTATGGTATCTAGGTGCAGGATGCATGATTCTCCTAAGGCATGTGATTGTGCATGGTATCTACACAATACGTGATCTCTAATATGCAACCTAAGCATGGTATCCACTTAGAATAAAGCATACAAGAGTCATTAAGTTCCTTGAGAATATGATAATCACACAAGTCCTAGAACATGGTATCTGTCCTAGTCAACCTATGGTTATTAACCCCTTGAATGATTCTTAGGCCATTCATGTGTTGCTTGTGAAAGGAGAGTAGAATTGGTGAATCTAAACCCCTTCCCAACTTGTGCTAGATGCATAAAATCCTAGTTAGCTACTCCAAGAAAACATACATCAAGCACATAATAAGCTGGAGATTAACAACTTGGCAATGAAAGCAAGGAAATCAATTAACTATGAAATCATCCATAACATTGAATATTCATGACCAGGGCTTCATCCTAAGCCCTAACTAATTGGATTAGTTAAACATAACTATGAATACAGAAAATAAGAAATACATAGATAGAATAAAGAGAATAGAAGAACTAGTTGGTGGCAGCAAGGTAGTTCCAGGACAGCTCCAAGCTCTCCCTCCTTTGCAGCTAGCTCTCTTCTCTCTTTGTGGTGAATCTGAATGTGTGTGAGAGTAATGGATGAAATGGATGTATGTGTCTAACTCTCCTTTTTTCTTCCTTGTGAATGAGCTGCAACTCTTTATTTATAGACTGCCAATTCGTCCTCCCCTAAGCTGGTGTAGACAGCCCACCAGAAATCCTGGAAACTGTTCCTTGATTTGTGCAAACATGTTTCCCCATAATTAAGCATGCCTTGTTTTGCTCCTTGAGACTTCCAATGCTGAAATGACTCCCTAATTTGCTCAACATGTTTGGTCTAAAGTCAGGTACAACTGAGGTGAGGTACTTGGCTCAAGGAAGGTGTGAAACACAAGGCTCATTAGCTGGCAACTGCATATTAAAATCCTCCTGAGCATGGTTCAGTGTTTGACGGTTTAAGGACTCCATATATGTCCAATTGGGCTGAATTTTGGATATGTTATACTAGACACCAATCTGAACAACTTCTATGAAGGACGTCTTCTCATTTGAGTTGTGTAAGTTGCTGAAATTATGCTTGTAAGATGACCTACGAAGCTGGACTGACAAGGAGAGTGTGGCCCAAATTGGGTCTGTCTTTAAGTTTATATTCCTCTTGTGCCAATCAGCCCTTAATATGCATGGATTGTGTCAAATGTGATCTCTTGCTGTCTTAACCTACAAAACACACAAATATAGGTAAGTGACTCAAAATAAAGAGAAACTAAACAAAATCACTAAGTAAAGAAGGCATGCAAATGTGTGAAATTATGAACATATCAAGTGCCTGGTGTATTCCTTAGTTGAAGTGGTTGGATTTCACTCAAAACACACCAAATGACTCCTCCTACCATATTATGATGATGCCCAAGTTTTCGGATCGATCGTAAATCAATAGGGGTAAGAAATTGGACAATTCTGGTTCAAAGGCAGTTCGTTCCTTATAGGAGTTGTTGGTGTATTCCGTAGTTCTAGCAATTGGATTTCACTCAAAACTCACCAAATGACTCCTCCCACAATATTATGATGATGCCCAAGTTTTGGGCTCGATTGGAAATCAATAGGTGTAAGAAATTGGACAATTCAGGTTCAAAGGCAGTTCGTTCCTTATAGAAGTGGTTGGTGTATTCCGTAGTTCTAGCTATTGGATTTCACTCAAAACCCACCAAATGACTCCTCCCACAATATTATGATGATGCCCAAGTTTTGGGCTCGATTGGAAATCAATAGGGGTAAGAAATTGGACAATTCAGGTTCTAAGGCAGTTCGTTCCTTATAGGAGTGGTTGGTGTATTCCATAGTTCTAGCAATTGGATTTCACTCAAAACTCACCGAATGACTCCTTCCACCGTATTATGATGATGCCAAAGTTTTGGGCTCGATCGGAAATCAATAGGGGTAAGAAATTGGACACTTCAGGTTCAAAGGCAGTTCGTTACTTATAGGAGTGGTTGGTGTATTCCGTAGTTCTAGCGATTGGATTTCTCTCAAAACTCACCAAATGACTCCTCCCACCATATTATGATGATGCCGAAGTGTTGGGCTCGATCGGAAATCCATACGGGTAAGAAATTGGACAATTCAAGTTCGAAGGCAGTTCGTTCCGAATTGGAGTGGTTGGTGTATTGCATAGTTCTAGCTATTGGATTTGACTCAAAACTCACCAAATGACTCCTCCCACCATATTATGATGATGCCCAAGTTTTGGGCTCGATTGGAAATCAATCGGAGTAAGAAATTGGAGAATTCAGATTCAAAGGCAGTTCGTTCCTTATGGGAGTGGCTGGTGTATTCCGTAGTTCTGGAGATTGGATTTCACTCAAAACTCACCAAATGACTCCTCCCACCATATTATGATGATGGAAAAGTTTTGGGCTCGATCGGAAATCAATAGGGGTAAGAAATTGGACAATTCATGTTCAAAGGCAGTTCGTTCCTTATAGGAGTGGTTGGTGAATTCCGTAGTTCTAGAGATTGGATTTCACTCAAAACTCACCAAATGACTCTTGCCACCATATTATGATGATGCAAAAGTTTTGGGCTCGATCGGAAATCAATAGGGGTAAGAAATTGGACAATTCATGTTCAAAGGCAGTTCGTTCCTTACAGGAGTGGTTGGCAAATTCCGTAGTTCTAGAGATTGGATTTCACTCAAAACTCACCAAATGACTCTTGCAACCATATTATGATGATGCAAAAGTTTTGGGCTCGATCGGAAATCAATAGCGGTAAGAAACTGGACAATTCAGGTTCAAAGGCAGTTCGTTCCTTATAGGAGTGGTTGGTGTATTCCGTAGTTCTAGCGATTGGATTTCTCTCAAAACTCACCAAATGACTCCTCCCACCATATTATGATGATGCCCAAGTTTTGGGCTCGATTGGAAATCAATAGGGGTGAGAAATTGGACAATTCAGGTTCAAAGGCAGTTCGTTCCTTATAGGATTGGTTGGTGTATTCCGTAGTTCTAGCGATTGGATTTCACTCAAAACCCACCAAATGATTCCTCCCACCATATTATGTTGATGCCCAAGTTTTGGGCTCGATTGGAAATCAATAGGGGAAAGAAATTGGAGAATTCAGGATCAAAGGCACTTCGTTCCTTATAGGAGTGGTTGGTGTATTCCTTAGTTCTAGCGACCGGATTTCACTCAAAACTCACCAAATGACTCCTCCCACCATATTATGATGATTCCCAGGTTTTGGGTTCCATCGGAAATCAATAGGGGAAAGAAATTGGAGAATTCAGGTTCAAAGGCACTTCGTTCCTTATAGGAGTGGTTGGTGTATTCCTTAGTTCTAGAGACCGGATTTCACTCAAAACTCACCAAATGACTCCTCCCACCATATTATGATGATTCCCAAGTTTTGGGCTCCATCGGAAATCAATAGCGGTAAGAAACTGGACAATTCAGGTTCAAAGGCAGTTCGTTCCTTATAGGAGTGGTTGGTGTATTCTGTAGTTCTAGCGATTGGATTTCTCTCAAAACTCACCAAATGACTCCTCCCACGATATTATGATGATGCCCAAGTTTTGGGCTCGATCGGAAATCCATACGGGTAAGAAATTGGACAATTCAAGTTCGAAGGAAGTTCGTTCCGAATTGGAGTGGTTGGTGTATGGCGTAGTTATGGCGATTGGATTTCACTCAAAACTCACCAAATGACTCCTCCCACCATATTATGATGATGCCCAAGTTTTGGGCTCGATTGGAAATCAATAGGGGTGAGAAATTGGACAATTCTGGTTCAAAGGCAGTTCGTTCCTTATAGGATTGGTTGGTGTATTCCGTAGTTCTAGCGATTGGATTTCACTCAAAACCCACCAAATGATTCCTCCCACCATATTAAGTTGATGCCCATGTTTTGGGCTCGATCGGAAATCCGTAGGGGAAAGAAATTGGACAATTCAGGTTCAAAGGAAGTTCGTTCCTTATAGGAGTGGTTGTTGTATTCCGTAGTTCTAGCGATTGGATTGCACTCAAAAATCATCAAATGACTCCTCCCACCATATTATGATGATGCCCAAGTTTTGGTCTCCATCGGAAATCCATTGGGGAAATAAAGTGGACAATTCAAGTTCGAAGGCAGTTCGTTCCGAATTGGAGTGGTTGGTGTATTGCATAGTTCTAGCGATTGGATTTCACTGAAAACTCACCAAATGACTCCTCCCACCATATTATGATGATGCCCAAGTTTTGGGCTCGATCGGAAATCAATAAGGGTAAGAAATTGGACAATTCAAGTTGAAAGGCAGTTCGTTCCTCATAGGAGTGGTGGGTGTATTCCGTAGTTCTTGTGATTGGATTTCACTCAAAACTCACCAAATAACTCCTGCCACCATATTATGTTGATGCCCAAGTTTTGGGCTCGATCGGAAATCAATAGGGGTAAGAAATTGGACAATTCTAATTCAAAGGCAGTTCGTTCCTTATTGGAGTGGCTTGGTGTATTCAGTAGTTCTGGCGATTGGATTTCACTCAAAACACAACAAATGACTCCTCCCACCATAATATGTTGATGGCCAAGTTTTGGGGTCGATCGGAATTTAATAGGGGAAAGAAATTGGACAATTCAGGTTCAAAGGCAGTTCGTTCCTTATAGGAGTGGTTGGTGTATTCCGTAGTTCTAGCGATTGGATTTCACTCAAGACTCACCAAATGACTCCTCCCACCATATTATGATGATGCCTAAGTTTTGGCCTCGATCGGAAATCAATAGGGGTAAGAAATTGGACAATTCATGTTCGAAAGGCAGTTCGTTCCTTATAGGAGTGGTTGGTATATTCCGTAGTTCTAGCGATTGGATTTCACTCAAAACTCACCAAATGACTCCTCCCAACATATTATGATGATGCCCAAGTTTTGGGCTCGATCGGAAATCCATAGGGGTAAGAAATTGGACAATTTAAGTTTGAAGGCAGTTCGTTCCGAATTGGAGTGGTTGGTGTATTGCATAGTTCTAGCGATTGGATTTCACTAAAAACTCACCAAATGACTCCTCCCATCATATTATGATGATGCCCAAGTTTTGGGCTCGATCGGAAATCAATAGGGGTAAGAAATTGGACAATTCAGGTTCTAAGGCAGTTCGTTCCCTATAGGAGTGGCTGGTGTATTCCGTAGTTCTAGCGATTGGATTTCTCTCAAAACTCACCAAATGACTCCTCCCACCATATTATGATGATGACCAAGTTTTGTGATCGATCGGAAATCAATAGGGGTAAGAAATTGGATAATTCTGGTTCAGAGGCAATTCGTTCCTTATAGGAGTGGTTGGTGTACTCCGTAGTTCTAGCTGTTGGATTTCTCTCAAAACTCACCAAACGACTCCTCTCACCATATTATGGCGATGCCCAATTTTTGGGCTCGATCGGAAATCCATAGGGGTAAGAAATTGGACAATTCAAGTTCGAAGACAGTTCGTTCCGAATTGGAGTGGTTGGTGTATTCCGTTGTTCTAGCGATTGGATTTCACTCAAAACACACCAAATGACTCATTCCACCATATTATGCTGATGCCCAAGTTTTGGGCTCCATCGGAAATCAATAGGGGTAAGAAATTGGACAATTCAGGTTCAAAGGCAGTTCGTTCCTTATAATAGTGGTTGGTGTATTCCGTAGTTCTAGCGATTGGATTTCACTCAAAACTCACCAAATGACTCCTCATTCCATATTATGATGATGCCCATGTTTTGGGCCCGATGAAAAATCCATATTACACTCTAGGTACACAGCCAGATACTCTAAACTGCCCCAAAACACCAAAACAGCTCCAGAAAACCTCCCTTCTGTTTCCTACGAATTTCCTCTCTCTCAACCATCACCACTCACTCAAACTCAACCCAAATCACCTCCATATCCTTCATACATCCTTCCAGACGTGGAGAAGCTCTTGAAGAAGCATTGGACACCATAAGAATTTCAGAAAAGGGTTTTTCTACTCTTATGACATTCATTATGTTTTCCCAATTCTGTTTTAGTTTCTTTTCCATTATGAGTAGCTAAATCCATAACTAGGGTTTCGATGCAACCTAACATGAATATTCTGGGTTTATAAGTTTGAAGTTTGGAGTTTCAAGTTTGATTCATGATTCATGTTTTTATTCATTTTGCCTACTTGCCTATATGCTGATCGGAATGCTTAGCTACCATTTTGATTTGTATATCTTGGTTTGAATTAAGAGTAGACACCATGCTTTAATTCGAATTGAACTATGAATAGGAAGAGTATGTATGGACATTCGACAACAGGGATTAGATACATGCTTGGTTGTTTAAATTGTTCTTCTATGCTTAATGGGTTCCTAATGCTTAATTTTAGGTTAGACAACAAATGATCAAATTAGGGAATTAGGAACACAAGGTTAGGACCAGACACCATGGCCTAATCATACTTTAGCTAGAATCAATCTTTGAATCTGAATTAGACTTGTTACTTGACTCCTTATAACCCAGAATTGAATTGTTATGGTGAATCGAATGCCCTAGTCTCCAAATCCGTTTTCCAGCCCTTCAAAATCACTCTTTGTTACACTTGTTTATTTGCTTTCATTTGCAATTTCAGTTTGCTCACTTCCTTTCACAATCACAATCACTCTCACTTTAATTTCTGTTTTAGACTTAACCTCCTAACTTCTTGAATTCGGTAATCTACGTACATAACTAATTTGAACTTCTCAGTCTTCGTGGGTACGACCTCGTACTTGTCTTGCTATACTACTAATTGCCCCGTACAATTGCGAGTTAACATAATATTAACAACAAATTTTGGCGCCGTTGCCGGGGACTGAACGAAAGTTCTTCCCTGGTTATGTGCCCAAGGTTACCCTATTCTTTTTAGTGTTTCTAATTAACTCAAGTTATTTTCTGTTTCAGGTAGTTTATGTCTAGAAATCCATTCCTTGAACAAGTGAGGTCTTCGTTCCAACGTTCCAAATCCTTGAACGCAGGACCATCGTTGCAACCCAACCGGGTGATCTCTGGAATTCAGAATCGTCTAGAAAGGGAGTTGTCAACTGCAAAAGACCAAGCTCTGGCCACATTTTCAAGTCTTGCTCTCCACACTGAACTTCCTGGTTCTTCACCCTCAAATTCGGAAGCAAGTTCAGACCAAGAAGAAGAAGAAGAGATGGCTGCCAATGAGTTCATGGGAGAACTTGATATCCCAACAATTCCAGCATCTCCTTCAAGCATTTTGCTGCCCACTGTAGCTCGAAATTATGAGCTTAAATCTTCTCATCTTAATATGTTGCCTTCCTTTTATGGTTTACCTAATGAAGATCCATTAACTCATATAAAGGATATTTTTAATGTTGTGAGTTCTTTTCCCTTGACAGGTGTGATGGAAATCAACTTCGAATGAGAGTGTTTCCATACACTTTGAAGG
Source organism: Prunus kanzakura (assembly GCA_020521455.1). Lineage (NCBI taxonomy): Eukaryota > Viridiplantae > Streptophyta > Magnoliopsida > Rosales > Rosaceae > Prunus > Prunus kanzakura. The sequence goes on along the minus strand of BPUM01001082.1, from coordinate 6,373 downwards.
ATAAGGCAAAATATTGGTTGAATTCTTTGAAACCTGGTTCACTCACTACATGGGCTGCCATTCAAAAGAAGTTCCTGGAAAAATACTTTTCCACGCAAAAGACCGACATGCTCAGGGACAAGATCTTATTATTTGCACAGCAAGATGATGAATCGTTTTGTGAAGCATGGGACAGATTCAATGGGCTGCTCAACCAATGTCCTCATCATGGGATTCCATTGAAGCTTCAAATGCGTATGTTTTATAAAGGACTAACCTCTTCTAGTCATAATATAGTCACCAATTTTGCAGGTGGTTCTTTTAAAACCAAGACTCCCGAAGAAACGTATGAACTCTTTGAAGAGATAGCAATGGAGACCCAACATACGGATACAAGAGGTAAACGTGTTGTTAGTGGTTCTAATGATTCTTCTAGTGTGCAGATTTTAAAATTGGAACAAAAGCTAGATGCTCTTCTTGCATTAAACTCAAGAAGCCCTCCGAAGGAAGTGTGTAGTATTTGCGAAACTCAAGACCATGCTACCTTAGCTTGTCCACTTGGGGCTGGATATCCAGAATTTGTGCAAGAGCAAGCTAAGGTGGTAAATTCCTACAACCAAGGTCCAGGAAATGATCCATACTCACAAAGTTATAATCCAGGTTGGAGGAATCATCCAAACTTTTCATGGAGGAATACTCAGAATCAAGCCAATCCCCCTTCATTCCAAAAGCCACAACAAACATCATCATTGGAGGATATAGTTAAGCAGATGGCAATCAACCAATCCAATTTCCAGCAAACTACACAAGCTGCCATTGCCAAATTGGAAGTTCAAATAGGCCAAATAGCTGCTGAAATATCTCAAAGAGAGCCTGGGAAATGGCCAAGCCAAACTATGATCAATCCAAAGAACCCAGAAGCCAAGGCCATTCATGTGCTCAGATCAGGTAAGATCATTGATAATAAAGTTGATTCTAATCTTTCAAATGATGTTGTGATTGTAGAAGATGAAGAGGAAGAGACCATGGCTACGGAAGGAGAACAACCCAAAACTTCTCAATCTGCTCCTAATGCCAAATCAGATTCTCAAGAACCCAATCCATTCCAATTGCATAAAAGGGATGACAAATTTGTGCCACCACATCTTCAAGAAGATAGATACGTGCCACCCGCTCCATATGTGCCACAGATTCCATTTCCAGGCCGTCTTAAGAAAGCAAAGCAAGATAAGGCTTTTAAAGAGATTTATGATATTTTGAGTAAAGTTAATATCAATTTGCCTTTGCTTGATCTTATTGAACAGATTCCTGCATATGGAAAAATTCATCAAGGACTTGAAAACTCACAAGCTCAATTTCGCTCCAAATAAAGGAGTAAAGCTCGACCAGAATGTAAGTGCTGTGTTGCAAAGGAAGCTTCCACCAAAACTAGAAGATCCTGGCAGCTTTGACATTCCCATTAACATTGGAGGCAAGAAGGTTGGAAGAGCCATGTTGGACTTGGGAGCAAGTGTCAATCTAATGCCATATTCAGTGTATCAAAAGCTTGGCTTAGAAGGGATGAAGAAGACTGCAGTGCGACTTGAACTAGCTGATCATTCTATAAAATATCCAAAAGGTATTGTAGAAGATATTTTAGTTCAAGTTAATACACTAATTCTCCCTGCTGATTTTGTAGTGATGGACATGGAGGACAATCCAAATGGAGATCGTGTTGATCCCATTCTCCTAGGCAGGCCATTCATGGCCACTGCAGACACAATCATCAAAGTGAAAATAGCACCCTTTCCATGACTGTTTTGGGTGAAACTACTGAATTTAAAGTGTTTGATCCTCTATCTCAACCTTCTATCTCTCTTGATACTTGTTTTACAATTGATGTTGTGAATGATGAAGTTTCTTCCAAGAGTTTGCAGAAACAGTCCAATGATGCTACAGATGTTGTCATTTCACAAGAAGAGGAAGATCATGTTGAACCAGAATTCCAAGAAGTGGTAGCTGCCCTAGAAGTGTTCCAGCCATTTCCACCATTTTCTGAGACACCACTTGAGCCTCTTGAACGATGCTCTATGAAATTGGAACCGTCCAATGTCAGCCCAATGTTCAGAGTTATAGGCATGAAGAAAAAGAAAAGAAAAAGACAGAGGAAGCAAAGGAAGAGGAGAAGGAGCTTGGTGAACTATCTTGCATATAAGGAGATGATTGATCCAAAACCTCCCAATTCATGATAAGTTCCATTTAATGTCTTGCCAAGACATTAACTAAGGCGCTTCTTGGGAGGCAACCCATGTGTTCAAGAAGACGGTGCTTGGTAGCGGTCGACCTAATCGCATCAAGGGGGAGTTTCTCTAAACCTTCTTCTTAACTTTTCCCTTTATCATTTGCATGTTCTCAATCATCTTTTCTATGCTTTAACATTGAGGACAATGTTCAATTCAGGTCTGGGGGGAAGGTTTTCAATTTTAATTCATTTGTGGTTTCAATTTTTGTTCTTTTGTCACTTTTTTTTTTAGAATGTCATACAATCAATGCTATGGAGCTGCCATTGAGGTTTTCATATCAGAATTTTGCACTTCACAAAGCTTTGGCTCTTAGAATTCTGGTGGCTAAAGTACCATGCTCAAATTCTTGAAGGAGAAAAGTGGAGACTACCCTAGTGAGCTATATTGAGCCCAATTGCTTTCTTGAGAGGGTTTAAAGTGTTCTATTCCTCATCTCTGCTTATTTGCTTCAATTCACTCTAAATGATCTCATTGTTCCATTTTGATTGAATACTAAGGATGATTCTCTTTTGCAGATATCATGTGCTTGCTCTCATTCATGAATGAACTCATTGAAGTGATGCTAGGCTATGTGTGCATAACCATTCTTTGTGCTTTCTGTTCACTCTACCCAATTGTGTGTTCCATCAGCCCTTTTGAAGCCAAACACTTCAAGCCCTTTTCTTCTATCACACTCATCATTTCCCTACCTTTGTATCTCAATTTGAGATGTTTAACCTATTGTAGCCATACCCTATAACTTAGAAATATACCAAGGTTTGCCAAGATAAAGTTTGAAGCAAGGAAGGTGCTGCCATGTGCCTAAATGAAAATTGGTGTGAATCTGTGCAATGAAGCTAAAGAAGATGCAGATCAAGTCAGCAAATAAGAAAGATAAAGAGAAAGTGTTTCGATTTGATCTAAGTGTGAAATATAAAGTTTATGCCATGTGATACCATGAAGTTTGCAGCCCTGCCAATCTAAATCAATGATACCTTGCAGATCAAAGAAGAATGCAACCTTGGTATGTTCTTGAGTTACTTGTTTTTCCTTCCAATTCTTCCATTTCCCCTAACCTTAGCCTTTCATTACAACCTTGTAAAAGACCTAGCTGATCTTTGAGGATGTATTCATGGTTGCTGTAAGTATGTGTGTATCTCTATTCTTAGTATTTGATTCATTTCATGAGATCTAACCAAAACTTGTGCTTCTATTTCTTACACTCACTTATGCTTTCTTGAGAGAATTAAACCTTAGGTTCTGAGTGATTGAGTGTTATCTGTGAGAATTAGAGTCGAAGCATGTTCTCTATTCAAGGTTTGAGTGTGCTTGCTTTGAAGCCGTGTGCCTTTGAGCTATAGCTTCCACTTTACACACTGATTGATCACCTATCTTGGCAACTCTATGGTATTGGAGGTATGACAAAAGTTTTCTTTCATTTTCATTAAGTTGATTTCAAAGTTTTACTAATCACTTTGTTTTGTAGAGTCAGTAAAGCGTTTGTGGGTATCGTTTCTGTTAAACCCTCAGGAGACACAACTCCTCCTACTAGGGATGCCTAGAGGTTTAAAGGCTTGTTGCATATGCTCAATGCAATCGAGTTACCTGCGGAAGTGGTTTAGTTAACTTCTTGTTTTGTTTTTAACTTTGTTTTCTGTTGTTTTGCTCGAGGACTAGCAAAATCTAGGTCTGGGGGTATTTGATCAGTTCATAATTGTATATCATTTTGTACCTCTCTAGCTTATGATTTGGTTATGTTATTGAGTTAAACTTGTGCTTTTAATCCCTTTTCTGTTTGTCATTCAGTTCATTGGGCCTTAGGTAGCAATGATGGCTTTGGATAAGAAGAGTTGCAAAGGGGTGCAAAAACGAGCAGACTGAGTTAGCAATTCATTTCGGACTTATCTTTCTCATCTGAGCTTGGATTGGGCCAAATCACTTGTGGTTGGAAAGAAGAGATTCTGAACTGCAGGATGGACTACTCAAACATATCAATTGATGAAGCCAGGGCCAATCCGTGGTCCCATCAAGTTGCACCATGCTCAGGATTGCAGCTGCCAGCTGATGAGCTTGTCACCTCCTTTAAGCCATGTGCCTCACCCCAGCTGTAACTGACTTTGGCAGCAAAAGAAGACCACATGGGTTGGCAGCCAAAAGAAGAGCACATGGGTTGGCAGCCAAAAGAAGATCACATGGTTTGGCAGCACTGCCACAACTGATCAGCTTTGAACCCATGTGATGCAGCAGCAAAGGATGAAGGATGGTGTGGGAATATCATCATGATGTTCCTCCCTCTTAGCCCTATAAATAGAGAGGTCTTCAAGTTTCAAAAAAAACACACATCCACCCCATACACTCTAGGTACACAGCCAGATACTCTAAACTGCCCCAAAACACCAAAACAGCTCCAGAAAACCTCCCTTCTATTTCCTACGAATTTCCTCTCTCTCAACCATCACCACTCACTCAAACTCATCCCAAATCACCTCCATATCCTTCATACATCCTTCTAGACGTGGAGAAGCTCTTGAAGAAGCATTGGACACCATAAGAATTTCAGAAAAGGGTTTTTCTACTCTTATGACATTCATTATGTTTTCCCAATTCTGTTTTAGTTTCTTTTCCATTATGAGTAGCTAAATCCATAACTAGGGTTTCGATGTAACCTAACATGAACATTCTGGGTTTATAAGTTTGAAGTTTGGAGTTTCAAGTTTGATTCATGATTCATGTTTTTATTCATTTTGCCTACTTGCCTATATGCTGATCGGAATGCTTAGCTACCATTTTGATTTGTATCTTGGTTTGAATTAAGAGTAGACACCATGCTTTAATTCGAATTGAACTATGAATAGGAAGAGTATGTATGGACATTCGACAACAGGGATTAGATACATGCTTGGTTGTTTAAATTGTTCTTCTATGCTTAATGGGTTCCTAATGCTTAATTTTAGGTTAGACAACAAATGATCAAATTAGGGAATTAGGAACACAAGGTTAGGACCAGACACCATGGCCTAATCATACTTTAGCTAGAATCAATCTTTGAATCTGAATTAGACTTGTTACTTGACTCCTTATAACCCAGAATTGAATTGTTATGGTGAATCGAATGCCCTAGTCTCCAAATCCGTTTTCCAGCCCTTCAAAATCACTCTTTGTTACACTTGTTTATTTGCTTTCATTTGCAATTTCAGTTTGCTCACTTCCTTTCACAATCACAATCACTCTCACTTTAATTTCTGTTTTAGACTTAACCTCCTAATTTCTTGAATTCGGTAATCTACGTACATAACTAATTTGAACTTCTCAGTCTTCGTGGGTACGACCTCGTACTTGTCTTGCTATACTACTAATTGCCCCGTACAATTGCGAGTTAACATAATATTAACAACATGCCCAACTTTTGGGCTCGATCGTAAATCAATAGGGGTAAGAAATTGGACAATTCAGGTTCAAAGGAAGTTCGATTCTTAGAGGAGTGGTTGGTGTTTTCCGTAGTTCTTGCGACTGGATTTCACTCAAAACTCACCAAGTGACTCCTCCCACCATATTATGATGATGCCCAAGTTTTGGGCTCGATCGGATATCCATAGGGGTAAGAAATTGGACAATTCAAGTTCGAAGGCAGTTCATTCCGAATTGGAGTGGTTGGTTTATTGCATAGTTCTAGGGGTTGGATTTCACTCAAAACTCACCAAAAGACACCTCCCACCATATTATGATGATGGCCATGTTTTGGGCTCGATCGGAAATCAATAGGGGTAAGAAATTGGACAATTCAGGTTCAAAGGCAGTTCGTTCCTTACAGGAGCGGCTGGTGTATTCCGTAGTTCTTGTGATTGGATTTCACTCAAAACTCACCAAATGACTCCTCATACCATATTATGATGATGCCCAACTTTTGGGCTCGATCGGAAATCAATAGGGGTAAGAAATTGGACAATTCAGGTTCAAAGGCAGTTCGTTCCTTACAGGAGTAGCTGGTGTATTCCGTAGTTCTAGCGATTGGATTTCACTCAAAACTCACCAAATGACTCCTCCCACCATATTATGATGATGCCCAACTTTTGGGCTCAATCGTAAATCAATAGGGGTAAGAAATTGGACAATTCAGGTTCAAAGGAAGTTCG